>CM075939.1:31689416-31888794 GCA_038030265.1 Corythucha ciliata
GAAGCATAGGGGATTAAAATGCATATCTGATAGTGTCAAATTATATAGGGCGTGCCATTTGATCTTAAATTGTTTCACATTTGACTCCCTAGGTCCTAGTAAAGGGTCTCGTTAACGGGCAACAAAATACTCTTTTTTGCAGGCTGGAACTAGTCATTTTTGTCTGACGCTTATTTGCTTCGTTAATGCAAGAATAATGCGTTCTCCAACTGCTGCCCAAAGGGTGAGTGTCACCCCTTCTCAAGAGAAGGGGAATTCAGGAATTCATTGAAATCCTAAGAAGCTCTCAGTAATTGACAAGATGCACACGCGTGGAAAACGGCCACAAGGGCCTAACAGTTCAGTATTTTCGATTTGTCATGTAATACTTTCCACCTAAAGTCAATGAGTGCAAAATTGGGCTAAATTGTCCACGAAAGGAAAATAATTCCATTTTAATCTGGCTATGGAACGTGAAAATTCGTGAAACCACGAGACAAGATAAATTGCCTGTTTGATTCCCGTAAGAGTTGATTAAAATTGATGGAACGACACGTGGGACTGCATATTTTAAGAATTACCACAGTGGAATCTGTATCGAACGTTCGAGAAATCAAAAATCAAGTTCATCAGTGGGGTAGTATTCTTTGAATCCCCACTATTGACACTAAATCGATGGTCAGGAGGAGCATAAGTGTAAATTCTAACAACGGTAGCCTCTCCTGTAAAACCTTCCTAATGGGGAAAAATGCATTTAAAATACATATACAGGGTGAATTTTCGGTAGTGTTGCAAAAAAAAATAGGCAAAAACTGCATGGAAAATGGAATAAAACGCGACCTTTCCGAGCGTTATATTATCGTGCACCGTTTAGGAGGTATGATTTTTTTTTTGTAATTTCCCTTGAAATTTTGATTTTTTGGCAAAAGCTGTCAATTTGTCAGCTGTCACTTCATTGAAGTTCAAATGTGACCACACGTTCTGAAAGCTAGGAAAAGTATCTTTTAGATTGATGTTCGTGTCACTTCGCATGAGAATACTGGAAACACTCTTTTTCGATGCTCAAAGTTGAAGGTTTCAAGGGTATTTTTTTTTGACAGATTTCTGAAAATTGCCCCCTCCCTCCGTTTTTTTTTTTCGCACCTGCAAGCTATCACAAAAACTTGCGTATGATATAAGCTTTCTAATGAACCCTCACTTTTTTGAATTAGTCGTCCGGAACTCGTCGGTCTCGAGTTTGCTTGTCACCCGAAAGTCATCAATTTCGACTAATCCCGGAAGAAACCAAACCCGACATTCGTGTGCTTTTGACGGTGGTCTCTGGAGGGTGTAAATGTGTCGAACACGTCTCTTATGACTTCAAAAGCATAATTTATTATAATCAACTCATAAATAAACGATTCAATTTGACTACACGAAGTGTTTTTACCGTGAGCTGCGCCGGAGTGAAAAGACATTTTGGTTATCTAGAATTCTAGAGAGAGGTGAGGAAAATAATGTTCATCTAAAGCCGGACGGATTCAAAAAATCAAGTAGCCCCTGTCGATTGCGAATCAGGTCTTCCCGACACTAATTATTACGTAGAGAAACTTAAAAAATATGTGAAAAACACTGAACTGCCTTAAAACGTGGGATTTGTATCAATAATGTCAAACTGTCCTAGGGGTTGATGATAAGGTGATAAGGTTTATTATGAGTCGAAACTTCCCTGACGTAATGATTCAGAAAAATCTCGCAAGTCGCCCCTTTTTTTAAGCGACTCGAGTTACACACAATGTGATGAAAAGCCAGTAGTGTTTTTGTCTTGTGTAGCGAAAATTTATCCGTACAAAATGTTCTCTTCACGTGAATATGCGGATATTCATTTTGATTACGGATTTTGCGACGGTAATTCAAGAGCAGCTAAAAAATCGTGATGTTTCAAACGAAAATTAACCTTGAGAACAAACGATTAAAGTCAGAGCCTATGATAAAAATAAGTACTTCTAAATTCGATGGGAGCGTTTTAGAGATGCAATGCCAATCCTACAACTCCGTGCCTGGACTCGGGACAGACTTTCGGAAAATACAGCGACTCCCTCTCCAAGGTGTGCCAACTTCCGCCTTCGGTACTTCCAAAAATACGAAAAACTTAAGCGATTTTCAGTTATGTCGAATTCGGGGGAACTAAAACGTCCGGATACACGTCACGAGAAGCCATCGGGTTTTCTTGTTCCCAACGATGAAGGTTGTGGGCATTGAAGACTTTTTCTCTCGTGAACTGAGACTCGTCTGTCCATAAGATACGGCGCAAGAAATGAGGCTCCTCTATGTCGGAATTGAGCAGCCATCGGCAAAAATGGACTCTAGCAGGCAGATCGCTGGCCTCCAAACCTTGTACGGGGGTAAAGTGGTACGGGTAGAAGTCATTATCATGCAGGACCCGTACCACTTTGGTTTGCGAAACTCCAACACGACGAGAAATCTCTCAGGTACTGACGGTTGCGTGATCCTCGACCATTTCCAGGATCACCTCATCCTCTTCAACATCGTGACAATGTGCAGCTTCTGTCCTGTTCCTGGCGAAAGTAAAACTCTTCGTCAACCTTTGATGCACACGTATGAAAACCTGAGGACTGGGACACCGTCGGTCAGGATGCCGACGCCTGTATTACCTCTGAGCTGCTCTTGAATTACCGTCGCAAAATCCAAAAACAAAATGAATATCCGCATATTCACGTGAAGAGAACATTTTGTACGGATAAATTTTCGCTACACAAGACAAAAACACTACTGGCTTTTCATCACATTGTGTGTTACTCGAGTTGCTTAAAAAAAGGGGCAACTTGCGAGATTTTTCTGACTCAATGGGCCAGAATAAGCTTGAATTTTCGCATCTAAGAGAAATGCAGACTTTAAAGTGACAGCTGGATGATGCGGAAGTGACCACCGCGAGTTCGTGGATTTTAAAATAGCATGAGTCATTACTCGTTAATGAAAAACTCGTCGTACTCTTAGCTTTACTCCAATAATCTAGTCTCGATTAAAGAAATAGGGCGCTCCAATGGTAAAAAGACGTGTGTCCGAAATTTTCGGTTCCACATCAACTGAAAATCGCTTCAGTTTTTCGTAATTTTTTGGAGTACCAGAGGCAGAAGTTCACAAACCTTGAGAGAGAGTCGCTGCAGATTCCAAAAATCTGTCCCGAATAAGGGCACGAAGTTGTAGGATTGTCATTGCATCTCTAAACCACTCCCATAGAAAACTAAAATCAATCTTGCCGCCTAGTAATTTAAAGGTACTTATTTGTGCATTTCATTCTGAAAATGCACTATTTTATCATAGGCTCTGACTTCAATCGTTTGTTCTCAAGGTTAATTTTCGTTTGAAACATCACGATTTTTTATAAAACGGGCCATGTTTTAGAGAGTTCCGGACGACTAATTCAAAAAAGTGAGGGTTCATTAGAAAGCTTATATCATACGCAAGTTTTTGTGATAGCTTGCAGGTGCGAAAAAAAAAAACGGAGGGAGGGGGCAATTTTCAGAAATCTGTCAAAAAAAAATACCCTTGAAACCTTCAACTTTGAGCATCGAAAAAGAGTGTTTCCAGTATTCTCACGCAAAGTGACACGAACATCGATCTAAAAGATACTTTTCCTAGCTTTCAGAACGTGTAGTCACATTTGAACTTTAATGAAGTGACAGCTGACAAATTGACAGCTTTTGCCAAAAAATCAAAATTTCAAGGGAAATTACAAAAAAAAAATCATATCTCCTAAACGGTGCACGATATAACACTCGGAAAGGTCGCGTTTTATTCCATTTTCCATGTAGTTTTTGCCTATTTTTTTGCAACACTACCAAAAATTCACCCTGTATTCAGAACGAATAGTGCTTCACCCTGTTATTTTTCTTCTTCTAAACAAAATTATTAATGGATTGACGCATTAGCACCCTTTAAGTACCTATAATGCTATTACATAACATCAGTCACTAGTCTGGAGTAACAGAAATAACATCTTCCCACAACTGTTTTTCTACCATAACCGGATAACATTATAGAGTGCTAAAAAGGAAGAAACATATGTTAAGGGACACGCAGTTACAAAGAAAAGAAGGATAGCATGGGACGAACTGCAGAAGGTTGCCTAATGGTGTGTGAGCAAACTATCTGTCTTCAGAGCCAGCTATTTTAAGAGTTCCCCAAGAGCTAGTAAATGGCTTTAATCATTGACCAAGGACAGCACCATCCGGAAACCGCACCGACGGTGAAAAATGAAACGATAACATTTCATTAGTTTAGAACTTATTCTTCCAGTGATTCGACTTCAAGCAATTAGTCTTGCAATCCATTATAACTTGTTTTTTACGCATTGGCTTTGAAGATAATCCTGTCATTAACGAAAGTTTGTATTGAACGCGTCTTTTGACGCGTGCATTGCGACTCAACCCACTGTTTGTGTTTACAAAGATGAAAAATCCATCATGATGTTATAGTGCTGAAGTAGAAGAAAAAACAAAATACCAAAGACGAAGGGCCATCCTTAACAGTAAAACTAACAATATCTGTTAAACTTACAAAAAAAAGGTTTTTTCCCTAAGAGGGTCGGGGTAGGAAAAAGGGTGGTTGAATAAAGCTGTACTTACTTTGAAGTGTCCAACGAGAAACGAACTTGTAGACAGGAGGGTTCAACACATTGAAGTCGCTCGAATGTTTGTATTAGCTAGGAAAAGTTCCCATCCACGACCCAATCTTGCTTTTCTTACTCACAGACTAGGTACTTTTTTTCTTTTCCTTCAACTTCACTAAATGGCGAGAACGGCTAATAAAGTAGAGTGGAGCTTACCCCACTCCCCATTTTCTATCTGTTTTTGAGTTCTTTGTACTCATTCAAAACGAGAAAAATATACCTTTCTGGAGAATTAATTAGAATTATCCAGGAGACTGTTGAAGGTTCTTGGCCGGTCGATGTTTAATGTTTACCAGGAACAATAGAAATCAAGGGCTAAAATGTGGAAGGAAGCTATGTAGCCGGCCATCCAAGATTTATTCAAGTGGACACGGAAGTGAAACCTATCGGGGTTTGAGTCGAGCGACGAATCACGGCCGTACAACACCGCTTAGTTTCCATTTGGAACGCTCATGGATGGTGAGCATTGACTCTTGGTTGTCACAGACGCACAGAACGAGAATTATTCATTAATATCACGAAAATACGAGAATTTGTCACTGCCGGCACTGAATCCTCAGCGGTTACGAAAAAGACGTGGATCGTGGTAATATCCGATAGCGTTATCCTTTTGCAATTTCAAAAGTGCTCTAGGGCGGCTCGAATCGATCAAACGAAAACCTCTTTAACCTTTTTTGTAGTTTTTGTGTTTGTTCTGAATGGAAGTACATACATATTTATCTGCGTGCATGAGCTGAGCACTTGTATATTTGTGTGGTGTGCGTGTATTTATTAGCGAGAATGTACTTATTGTACTGTGAACAAATCGGGTGCACCCCATCGTGAGTTCAATGCCCAATTCCATTAATAATGTTCTTCCCAGAACATATTGATACCTACTAATAGTCCAGTCAACGAATGATTCTAGAAGGAATGAGCGAAAGCAGAAATTTTGACTCCGGAACCATGTTTGGACTAGTTATGAGGTAAACATACTAAAAGTCCCCACCCCTAGGAGGTCAGCCCGAGTGGGGGGAGCACAAAGAAGGTACCATTTTTCGGATTTTCACTGGTATCTCGAAAACAGAGCATCGTAGGCAAAACTTTTGTGGTAACCAATTTAAGCTGACATAAATATCAGAAACTTTTGTCTTATTCATGTTTCGCTAATTCCTAACCGTTCTCGAAATACATGCCCCGCAAAAGTAAAAATGTCCGAAAAAAAAAAATTTTTATTCCACGTTTTCCGTTGAACATTCTTTTATATCGTCTAAATCGTTTATCCTAGGAGAAAGCCCTCAGGATTGAGGTTTTAGAAGATTTGATTATCTTTGAAAATTGTAAGTACATGAACAAAAGATTGAACACGTCAAAAGTTATACGAGTTTTAAAAGTGTTGGCCAATTTCAAATTTTTTGGTTGAACTGTTTCCAATTCATTATTTTCTATAGACATTTCTCCCTGAAGCCTTCATCAGTAGACAATCAACATGTACAGTGTAGTTTCATGTACTGCCCCCCCCCCTCGAACACGCAATGTACATTCCTGTTAAACTTCTCTGCCTTTTATCAGTTCATTTCAAGGGATGATGAGGCGTTGGAAAGTTGATTGGTGGAGGGGGAATTTCATTGACGTAGGAGGGCTTGCGTAGTCGAACAGTGGACCAACGCCGCACGGGGATTACGTACCAAAACTGTCTAGTACAAGTCCGATGATCTTACTATATTCCAGGAATTTCGGAATTTTACCATTTATGTGTTTCTAGTGGTATAAGGAGGATTAGGTCTCGACAATGTCTGTTCAGGTGTTGCGTTGGGTTTAAACGATTTTGTATTCAAAATACCAAAAATTCTTATTGGAGTTTAAGCTCGTAAGCTCAGCTTAGAGAACAGAACTTCAAGCCCATGTGTTCGGCCCGGGCCTAAGTCCGAATATCATGAATCATTTGAACTTTAACTAATGTCGCTGGTGAACGCTAGGATTCACTGGTAAATGCTAAGATTTACCAGCCGTCGGTCTTTCACCGTGTCATATACGTATATTTATGTTCTGCTCACGCTGAACGTAATTTTAGTAGGTATATGAAAAGTCTGAACATATCAGATTAACTCAAATAATAAATAAAAATAAAATAGGATGAAGATTTAAACCCGTTGTTCGTCCAGGTCACTAGTCTCTTGAAACGATGGCACTAAAACTGAGTCTGTGTCATCATCATCATCATCGCCCTTTTCCTGATCGTCAAGTGGCTCCTATTGACGCAGCTCCCGTAGCAGCTTCGCAGATGTTGAAGCATGGCATCGATGCCTTCCTGCATCCAAATTTTCCACTGCTGCGGTCGGTAATACACCGACGAAATAATATAAGATTGAGGGTATAGTATACCGGTGGAGTGGAGCTGGTTGCTTGGTATGAATGGGAACAAGGTGGCTGTTGCTGTTCTGATCCCATCCCCAGTTTTAGGGCTCAATGCATTTCCAAAGGAAATTTGAGGCCGGAAACCCGGACACTGTGCTCCTGGGTGACTCTCTCGGTTAGTAGGAGGGATGAAATGCCAGGTTTTATGATCGACGCAGACTTTAGGAAGCATTAGAGACGATGGGTGTTGAGGGAGGTATCCATCTTGTTTGCACCGTACCAGCTTAAAAAGCACCTGTTTCCCATATTCCTGAGCTGGTAAAGCAGTGTGTATTCACACTACAGGTGTTTTCCTCCCCATACCTGTCTCTCAACTTGCCTATTGAGAAAATGTATACCATTCTTGAAGTTTCACAACAGTTCAACCAAAAAAGTTGAAATTTGTCAACATTTTTAAAACTCGTGTAACTTTTGACCTGTTCAATACTATATTTGTTTATGTATGTATGTTTATGTAAGATAATTAAATCCTCTAAAACTTCCTTCCTGAGGGCTTTCTCCTAGAATGAACGGTTTAGACGATATAAAAGAATGTTCAACGGAAAACGTAGAATAAACATTTTTTTTTTTTTGACATTTTTACTTTTGCGAGGCATGTATTTCGAGAACGGTTAAGAATCAGTGAAACATGAATATGACAAAAGTTTCTGATAATTATGTCAGCTTTAATTGGTTATCACAAAAGTTTTGCCTACGGCGCTCTGTTTTCGAGATATCAGTGAAAATCCGAAAAATTGTACCTTCTTTGTGCTCCCCCCACTCGGGCTCACCTCCTAGGGGTGGGGACTTTTAGTATGTTTATTTCCTAACTAGACCAAACATGGTTCCGGAGTCAAAATTTCTGCTTTCGCTCATTCCCTCTAGACCACCTTTTTGAACACTCGTTTACTGAACTATAAAAACAAGTTGCGAATTTTGAAATTCTCGGCCAGAAAACACGCTTTGTGGCGGCAGGAGAAATGAAGGAAAAACGCTCGCCCTTTGGGCTTTGGGGGGAAATATGTAATACAAAAAGGGAATAAGTTCAATAATGTAGAGAATCCGGATGAACCGTTTTAGTGCATTTCATTCATGTCAAAATGCACTATTGGTCTCGTCGTGATGGTGGCAAACATGGGTCATGGCATGTTTTTTTCATGTTTCAGGACCTCTAGAACACGAATTCAGTGGTCTCCGGAATTCATATATACAGGGTGTCCAATAACGAGATGCTCGGAGAAAAACCTGAGTTTGGGGCCATCATTTGGGACCAAAATGCCTATGTGACATTTTTAAAAATTCCTTTTAGTTTTCTCAGATCGTCCATTTACGTTATTTTGGCTTGTTGCTTCTTTTTTTCGAAATGTGCATGTTGCAAGCCTCGTAATTCTTGCAAACCCAAAACTAAGGAGCTCGTTGTAAAGAGCAGAAACATTTCTTACAGAATAGCTCACTTAAATCATTATTAAACTACATTTATTTGGCATGGCAGAAGCTCAAACGGAAACAAACTTCATTTTTCAAAAATTTGGAAAATTCCGGACGTGATTTTCTAAACTTTCTTGAATCGTCGACAATTATTTTTACTGCTGGAAAAACTTCCTAATTTAGTGAGCTTTCGAATGATCTATTCACTTTTTGATATTCGTCCAATTTGGTAGGAGAAATTAGGCAAAATGTCTGAAAACCCTCAGGTGACACGAGCAAAATGGGTTACATGAGACATATTTTTTTCGGGTGTTTTTTCACTGAAATTGGTTTTCAACAGGAACAACGATCTGAAAACGACTGAGGGTATGTTTATGTAGAACCGGTGACCAAAGAGGAGAGCGCCTCTAGGCCACAAGCCCAGATAATATCGGCGAGCAACAAGCTGAGAAGAAACCCCGCGGAGCTCCAACGTGCTACAAATACAGTCGGACTAAGAGCAGAATTGTGTCCTCCGGAGCATGGAGGACACTTCGAGCAGCTGCGTAGAGAAAGAGGGTTTTTTTTTTTTTTTTTTTAATATTATTATTATTACCACTGTCATATTTTGTGGATAGTAGTCTCCAGAATTACGTTTTCTTTATTAATACACGAATTGATTTGTTTCTTTCTTTTAATTTGTTCTTCTTACATCTCTGAATTGTTAGTAGAAGCGCTTAAACTACGACGGTTAGTGGATAAAGCATGCATAAAGCTGTAGCCGAAAAAGCCTACATTGTCTGTCTTCTCTCGTTGCGGTTCGTCAAAAACGGCCCTGTTTCAGCTGCTCCCCACCAGTTTCAGACGGGAAACCAAACGCTGAAGATGGCGAGCAGCCGAAACCGGTCAGTTTTTGACGAACCTCAACGATGGAAGACAGACAATCTACATTGTAGGCTTCTACGGCTACAGCTTTATGCATGCTTAATTACATATGTCATTAATCTTACTTCTTGCCTCTATTCTTCATTACTGACTCAAGAAAGCTTGGATAACATAAATTATCTTCATTTCCTTAGGGTATGTTTATGTAGGAGCGGTGACTAAAGAGGAGAGCTGCGAGGAGAGTGTAGCAAAGAAAATTGTCCTGTTAGTTCCGGTACAATTTTTAGGGCCACTTTCTTGCTTAGAGGCGCTCTCCTCATTGGTCACCGGTTCTACATAAACATACCCTTAGTCGTTTTCAGAACGTTGTTCCTGTAGAAAAGCAATTTCAGTGAAAAAACGTCTGCTAATGATTATAGCACAGTGCTTCCTCGCTTTTCACCCCCTCCCCCTTGTACGATTTTGACGAAATTGACAGGGGACCCTCTGCTAGCCAACACATATATTCCCTGAAAATTTCATCAAATTCGGATAAAAACTATGGAAGATATGCTTGTTACAAGGATTGGCGGACAGACAGACAGACAGACACGAAACCGAAATTGTTCAGGAAGGTAAAAAACGTGAAATGCAAGTGGAAATTTCGATTTTAAAGAAGAAGAAAAAAATATTTCCTAAAAGTGAAAACAATGCTTCCGTAGATCGGAAGCAAAACACCCGAAAAAAATATGTCTCATGTAACCCATTTTGCTCGTGTCACCTGAGGTTTTTCATACATTTTGCCTAATTTCTCCTACCAAAATAGACGAATATCAAAAAGTGGCTCGCCAAACTCTCGAAATTTGGAAAATTTCAATTAACCGAAAGAACATAGTCCTGAAACTGGTCCTATTCGATAGGTTTTATGAAAATGATTACAAATATAATCGACTGTCGGCGTCTGCCTGGGGCACTTGCCCTCAGTGACCCGTCAAACTGCACAGAGGGGAAATGATTAACCAGAGTAACATAGTCGTGATTCTAGTCTAATTCGAAAGGTTTTATGGAGCTGATTACGAATATGATCGTCTGCAGCCGTCTGCCTGGGGCATTTGCCCTAAATGACCAGTCAAACTGCACCAGAGGAAAATGATTAACCGGAAGAACATAGTCCTGAAACTAGTCTCATTCGAAAGGTTTTATGGAGCTGATCACGAATATGGTTGTCTGGTAGCGTCTGCCTGGGGCATTTGCCCCTTGTGGCTCGCCAAACTCTGGAAATTTGGAAAATTTTATTTAAGGACTCTGTTCTTCCGGTTAATTAAAATTTACCAAGATTTGTGAGTTTGGCGAGCCACAGAGGGCAAATGCTTCAGGCAGACGGTGGCGGACGATCATATTTGTAATCAGCTTCATAAAACATTTCGAATGAGACTAGCATCACGACTATTTTCTTCCGGTTAATCATTTTCCCTCTGTGCAGTTTGATGGGTCACTGAGGGCAAATGCCCCAGGCAGACACCGGCAGACGGTTATTTTCGTATTCAGCCACGTGAAACCTGTCGCATAAGACAAAATTCCGAACTTAGTTTTTCCGGTTAATTAATATCCCGGATTTAGGGAGTTTGACTGGCCATCGACCCAGATAGCAAGGAAATATTACCCGAATGTTCCTTGATTATCTTTTTGGAATTTACCTTTTTTCCAAGAATATTCGTGGAAGATATTGGTTTTTTTTGCGAATATTGTATGGAGGTCCAGACGGTACAGGTTGTGTATAATCTGTGAATGTTCCAACGGAATATTCTACTAGAAGATTCGTGGAATATATTCAGAACGATAAGTTTGAACGTTCAAAGAATGTTTTTTTTAAATCGCTCTAGAATATTCAGATATATAGTGTCGGGTACGAATATTGTAAGGAGGTCCAAACGGGACATGTTGTATATATTCCGTAAATGTTCCAAAAGAATATTCGCACGGAACAGAATTATTTTACTTTATTTTTAATTTATGATGCATACAATTTGGAAACGAATGAAAAAATACAGACACTACAAAAAAAAAAAAAAAAAAAAAAACACGCTGACAAACAACTACACACTAACAGAACGCCAAGAAAATAATACGACGCGGCGATGGGACATGGACGACGCGGGCCTGAAAACAAAATCCCACAATTATAGTACAATCCTAAATACACCCTTTACTTCAGTATATTACATGTAGCTACTGGCTCGATCACCGAAAATTGGTCGCTGAGAAAAGTTGACAGGCAGAAAAATAAATATCGACGTAGGACCAATTAATGACGAATTAGTCGTGAAACTTGCACCTGCAAATTATATTAAACAAACATGTACAATCAGATTTAAAGGTTAACAAGCGAATTGTCGCCTTACCTACAAATCAAATGATGTGACGTTTTCCAATTTTATGCGTGCCCGAAGAAAATTCGAGAAGAAAAACGCGAGAAAAACTAGATGGGCTCGAGCCACGTTGATTTGTGCTTCTTGTTAGAAAGAACCAGAAACGCCAGAAAGTTAAGAAAGAGTTCCCGCGTCTGTCGTAGAGAGGAGAGCAAAATGGACGAATCGGAGAGTCGAAGACCTCCCACCACTAAACCCACTGACACGAACTTTACCGATCAACACCACACAAGCACACATCATAATAAGAACAGGGTTCGAACTTTTAATGTTTGAGTGTGAATAGGGATCGAGTGGGTGAGATGGATGGTGAAAAGGAAACGTTTGCATTTTTTTTTTTTCAAGAAACGAAACCGATGATGCTGGTCCTTCCAATAACCTTATATACTTATTAAATAAGAAATCCTAATATTCTGTTACTATATGATTCGATTATCCTTAGGTGGGTTCAAAAGGATTATGCCTGGAACATTCGTAGCGGAACATGATCATCTTGTTTCGAATAATAATAATAATGCGCTTGAAGCCATGAGCGGAGGCTGACAGACGCAGAACAGAGAATATAGAATGTAATTGAAATGCCTACTTGCGTGAAGGCTAATGGCGCCTTTTAGTCAATGCCTAAAAAAAAAAAAAAAAAAATAATAATAATAATAATAATAATAATAAAAAGTATCGTAACCCACATGTGCGATTATCAGGGTGAGACCAATAATGTATTTTTTGAATGAAATGCACTAAAAAAAGTGAAACTGAACCTCAGCATTTATTTGGGATTTCTAATTTCAAATAAAAACCGAAACGGCTTTATGCCGGCATCAATCTCACGACAAAAATTACGGAGATCGATGGATGTAACATTTAATTCTTAGAAACTGCTAAAAGAACATTCCTAGGTTAATTATTCAAAATTAGATAATCATGTTCCGCTACGAATGTTCCAGGCATAATCCTTTTGAACCCACCTAAGGATAATCGAATCATTTAGTATCAGAATATTCTAGGAAAACTTATACAATATAAGAATAATCTCATGTTGTTCACATTATTCACATTCGAAATCGAAGAACGTGGGAACATTCCTAGGATATTGCTTGCTATCTGGGGAGGGCGAATGCCCCAGGCATACACCGGCAGACGATTATATTTGTAATAATCTTCCTAGATCCTTTCGAATGAGACCAGTTTTAGGACTATGTTCTCCCGGTTAATTAAAGTTTACTGAATTTCGTGAGTTTGGAGAGCCACTGAGGGCAAATGCCCCAGGCAGACGGCGGCAGACGATCATATTCGTAATCAGCTCCATAAAACCTTTCGAATGAGACTAGTTTCAGTACTATGTTCTTCTGGTTAAATTCATGTCCCAAATTAAGGACTTTAATTATCTATAAAATCCTTAGGCCCCAGATACAGCACGGCAGACTTCCGGATTCGTATATAGGGGGTCAAATGCCATCATTTTGCATACCTTTCGTGACTATGTTCTTCCGGTTGAATGGGACTGTCGCCAGCTCTCGGTCTATTAAGCCGCTTTCATTCAACAAATTGATGGCTTCACCCATACGACGAAAAACAAAATACGAACTCAAAACAATGTCTTCCAAGAGAGGTTTACCGCTCCGTCGATTTTGATGGAGCAGTTGAAGTTGATCCAGCTCTGATCCATGGCGGAGCTTAGGGATAAATGGAACTCAAAAAAAGTCACTCTGCTGAGGATCAATAATTGGCAAATGGATCAAACTTAGTTACCGCTCGCGTTACTTTTTAATGCTAGTTCATGGTTGACCCCGAGGCCCCCTGAAGATGCAGATTTTTCATACGGTGGGCTCCCGGGACCCGGACTATCTGACATATACGCACTAATCAGAGCCATCTTTCCGGATTCGTTCCGGAAATTTGACGGATTCATTCCTTAATTTATTCTCGAACCAGAGGATCAATTTTCAATCTGAAAAAGGGATGTTAGCGATTTTTTAGAATTCCGCAAATGCGCTCCATTTGTATCATTTTCCATAGTATTATGAAAACTGGATTCGCAGATAGCCTTGATTTTTCGAGTTCAAAGCATCACTCAAAATAAAAATTGATCTATTATTTCCATCGGAATAAAATGGTCTGGTTTATTTTGGGAAAGGTGGGGTATCGAACAGATTTCAGCGAACCAGCCAGCACCCAACTTAAAATGAAATTTTTTAAAAGCAAGATTTTGGAGCCCACGCAAAACAAACTACCAGCCAGACCTCTCTCTCCAGCCTTTCTCTTTACGATGGATTTAATAGACCAATTTTGAATTTATAGGTGATTTGAAATCGTATAAAAATTATGGCCAACTGCGTAGAAGGATATTTTTTTCTAATTTTATCGAAAAATGGTGCAAGAAAGTCGCACAAAGTGAATTTATAAAAATTCGTTAACACAATTACTTGGAATTCTTTGCTATACGCTAACAGAATCCCGTGTTAAGAATTAAAAATGGTTCACGGGTTCGAGAATAAACTGAGGAGTACACCATGCATAGGCATTTTGTCTTAACGATAAAGGAGTGTGGCATTTTTCAAATTTAATACAGCGACACTCGACACTAAGCTTAAATGGAAAGAGTACGTTAAGATGAAAAAAAATGAAGAACTAAAACTGAAGTTTAGAAGACTGTTTTGGTTACTTGGTAGGCACTCTGAGCTCTCCATCCATAACCAATTGCTAATATATAGACAAGTGCTGAAGCCAGTATGGACGTATGGAATTCAGCTCTGGGTTGTACAAAAAAGACCAATATTAAGGTCATACAAACATTCCAGAACAAGGTACTGAGGAGCACTGTCAATGCCCCCTGGTATGTTCGCAATGATGACCTCCACCGAGACCTCAAGGTGGAAACCGTAAAAGAAGTAATTGAGCAGCATGCGCTCAAACACCAACACCGTCTTCGGGAGCATATGAACCCGGAAGCACTTCGCCTCCTGGACAACGGTGACGTCGTCAGACGGCTACAGCGGACAAAACCCATGGACCTTATGGTATCGCGGTAGTGACAGTGAGGTGCGTTCGTGCTCGTAGGAGGAAGGCCACTGGGCCATGAACTCCAATAATGTTGTAAATTGTATATAAGTAAATTAACTTGATGGGCTCGGGCTCAGTTGTTATAATACAGATACCTATTAATAAAGATATCTAAAAATTAAAAAAAAATAAAAAAATAAAAAATAAAAATAACAGCGAAATAGAAGACTTCAGGCGATCAAACATTGGAGGGAAAGCGATATATTGGCTACCTCTTCTTTTTATTACCCACACGAGTTATAATGTAACGAATTGTGAAGCCCGTAGCTGACCTCCCTCCGCCATGTATCTATTCACTTATTACGATTTAACCCTTTAAGGTACCGGGGGTCCAAATGAGTTTTGGGTCTGGACGTTTTGTGTACCTCATATTGGACACCTAGTTGGAGACTGCGCTATAGATGAAATGACCTGGCTTTTGAATCGGAGCTGGTTAGAACACGTTTATGAGTTGAATAAACTCTAACTGATAGTGGTAGGACACGTTTTTCCCGGCTTTTTGTGCGTTGTGTCCAACATAGGGAACACTTTCGGGGTTTTCGACGCCATTTTGTTGTGGTTTTCAGTGTTTGTTTGGTTCAGGAAGTTAATGTCAATGAGCTCGGCGGAACTGGCAGTGAGATTCTTCCAATTTTTCGCTGGTAACTGGTAATTTATACTTCATATTCTTAAACTGAGTGCCCCAAAGTGCAATTATGGATTGTTAACCCTTAACTTCTTGCTGAAAAATGAAAAACTGCTCCACCGTGCATACCCTTTTTTATACTTATCTCTTCCTAATTTCATGTGAACGAGTTAATTGATCTTTAACGAATGGATATCGCATGCTGAAAAGGGTTTTAATGGATTGATATGCCGGTAAGGAGCCAATTAAGTTCGGCCAAGAAAAAATTTCGTGGTAAATCAAGTTACTTTAGACACCGTTAGATTTTTCAAGTATCGAACGCTTAGTGTCCAATATGAAGCACACCTTCCACGTGGTTTGGGTGAAAGGTGTCCCGAGTAGGGCCCACTAAGAGTTTACTACATTTTCCTACTCGCATTTGTTTGTTTGTAATGCCAAAATGTTCAATTAATATGCCGTTAATTTATGTTTCATTGTTTGGACAAACACCTTATTTTAGTATATTTTTGGTCAAGTGTTAAAAAGTTGAAGACAAATTAATTCAAAATGCTTAATTTTTTTGGACTGCATGATATGTGTCTCGTGTAGCGAACACCATTAAATTCTCTCTGCAAACTTTGTTAATGAATTAATGGCATAAAACTTCGTTTTTCATGGGTCACAGAGTGTATTAGAGTCAATTTGAATGACTTCTGACGCGATTTTTGAAAAAATGTCGAGGGGTACTCCCGGGGTATAAAGCAGGTGTCCAGAATACGACGCACTAAGACTTAAAGGGTTAAAACAGATTCACATATTAACCCTAGCTTTATAAGGGGGGGGGGGCGCACTTCAGAATATTCCCTATAATTTCGTTAATATTGATGGAAAAAAATCATATCTTCCTGCAAAAATGTTTGGATTGACAAGAATATGATGAATTGATCATATCTGCATTCTAAGATAATTGTCTCATTATTTCTAAGAAGTGACCGTTAAGGCCAAAAAAGCCCCCATTGGTAGGTACTTCAAGGATCAGTCAAACGTTTTTGGTAATGCATGAATGTTTTTTTTTACTGGAACTTGAAATAAATTCACACTAAAAAAGTAACATGCATTTTTATTTCGTCCCTCCCCACCGACGCACCGAAGGCACAAGATTTCGAAATTAGCAAGCTCCCTTTATCAACTTCCCCCCTTCATTCCAGAAATGGCTCCCCCCCCCACCACTAAGTGGTGTAAACCAGCGAGCACAGATAAATAATAGAGGGAGCGTAAGCAAAAAAAATGGGCACACTTCCCTTTCTCTATGAAACTAAATAATGGGGTATGAAAACTATTGGAAACAATCATACAAGTCAAAGCATTGAAGTTTGGAAACGAATTTAAATAAAAAACTGCTGCGTTTGCTGAACGGTAAAACGGAATTGACAGCTGAAAGTTTGATCTGCGGAAGATTAGCTTCAAATTAGTAAAAACAAATTTATGGGAAACCTCATCCAACACTTTTTTTTTCTCCCTAAACTAGGCACTAAGAGAGGGGGAAATGAGACATTTGCATCACATCTTCTATTAATACACTCCCTCTATTTCTTATCTGGGCTCGCTGGTGTAAACAAATAAACGTTATCTCTATGTATCGAAGGTTTGTAAATATGCACACAAAAAAAACTCCAAATATAATGCAGTGGAATACTAAAAACGAATATTTTCCAGTGCGGGCAAAAAATACCTCCCTCCCTCCCGGTAAACTAAGGTAAATCTAAGAACTTGATAATGCTGGGGTTAAAACGACCAATTTAGGCCGTTAAGGAAAATACGCTACGTAACGACTTTACAGTCCGCAGGCTTTGTCCAAAAATTATACTGAGGCAAGTTGTTTAATAACGGGTTCGAGAAGCGTAATGAAATTCGGGTATTTGTGTCGGCATTGGTACGATTTACTTTTATGCTTCGTCTAATCCACATTCCAATATTTTATTACGCTTTTTCTCGAGAGGAAAAAATCAAGTCAGATGAAACTAGGCGGGGAATGGTGGAACTTGTCGTTTTGGCCACCCTTCCGCAGAGCTGCTCTCGGAATAAGTTTCCTCACCACACCGCAGTTTACTCCTTCATGGCAGACAGATTGTGCTGGCGCCAACTTTTCCGCCGTCATTTTTTGAACATTGCGTTTTAGCGATCATGAGTGTGCAGGGGACGGGTAACTAAATAACAAACGGCGTGTTGAAAGGAGGGGGGGATCGCAAATGACTATAAGCTCTTGTTTAGTTCGAAGCACACAGGGCAATCGATTAAGCACAAAAAGGCGTTGAAAACAAGGCTGCCTTTCCCCCCTCTCCGATCTTAATCAATATAATATATTGATATCTTTCCACCAAACTTGGACCGACCAGAAGCGAAAAAGCTGTACGTGTTTCGAATCTTGGAAATGATGCCGAGGGCTCCTTCCAAAACAAAACCACACCATTAGAGAAAGTACTACCTCCTGGCAGCTTATTCTCTTCCCTTTCTCGGTCCTTTCTTATTTCTCAGCATCTCAGATTCTAAGGAGGGAGAGCTGAGAAATTTGGGGCCCTTTTCATCCTCCCCACTCACTCCTTTTTTTTCGCTGGCAGTGGTGTTTCCTATTCCCGCATGATTGGTCCCGTGCAAAGTCCCTTGAGGCCGCCCAATAACCGTGACCCGTCTATTTCACACGAACTTTCCCCTTTTATCCCTCCCAAAAAGCCTTCTTCTTGTTCCAAAAAACATTTGCCTCACGCCGACGGTCCATTCGTTATTCCTCCTTTCACGAAGCCCTTCCCATTCTTCTTCTTTTAGGGTCCATCCCCTTCTTTTTTTCACTCATGCTCGCCCCAAATAAGACGTGACGGGACTTTCTGACGCAATTAATCAAAGTTGTAGGGTGTAAGGAAACTCTAGTATAGCCAATGCGCCCCCTCGCAGCTATTTTCACTTTTTGAATGGATACATTTTAGAAGAAAGAAAAAATCAAAGTTTGTTTATCAGAGAAAATAAAAACGTATTTTTTTGTCTCACGAAACGGGGCCCTCTCTTCTCTTTCTCACTGGCAGTAGCCGGAAATGACAACGCGTACATTTCTGAAAATTCCGGCTTGATGGATGATAAAGTCGTTGGCCAATGACAGTATATTTTCTCTCCATGTAGGGTCCTTTGCTCTTTTGCCCTCTCACTCCACCACTACCCCCAACGCCCCGAATCAACCCCTGGAATGAGTTATAACTCTTTTGCGAATATGGATGGAGAGTGCTGGTGGGGTAAGTTTTTTCTTGTCGTGGTAGAGAGAGTGGTTCAGATAAACTATTAATCCCCTGTTATTTTCATCACCTATCATGTGGCTCGCGGGGAGCTTTTATTATTTTTCTTTGAGAGGGATTAGTGAATTTTACGATAAGGTTTGCGCTTAAATGATAGTTAACCTTATCCTGACTATAATCGTTCCGTAAACTCGATTATGCTCAACATAACTCGGTTGATATGAAAATAGGGCTGGCTTTATAATTGAACGTGAAACGTCAATCCGACGACCGCATACTAGCAATCAGTCTGGCAGCGCAGTATAGATCAGTGACTCCATGACGTCACGTTTTCTCAACGCGTATAGGGTGTGAGGAGAGCAAACAAATGGGAAATGATGTGTGCGAACACGTGAAATAAATTTATTTAGACTTCAAACTTGATGGTGTAAGCCAGACAAAGTCAGGTTGGAGCTATAAAATTGACATAAATCGACCGATCAAAGATGAAACAAATTATACTCGCTGCACAAAAGCAGTATGTGCTTCTACTCCAAACGCGGGTCTTTACCCAATCTTTCCTTTGAAAGATTGAAAAACAATAACGAGAACTGTTTTTAAAAGTATTTTCGCGCTTTCTGCAATAATTATTATTATTTTTTTTAATTATTACCTATACATTCAATCCGGCAAACGAGTAACCTCAAAGTTTCGTCTGTTCTGAAACCTAAAAATTATAAAAATGTGTAAAAGGACGAGGAAATGTTGTTATTCAATAATTCAGAGAAAAAATACTTTCCAGACAGCTTTCATGTATTCAGTACCGAACTTGTCAATCGTTCGATACATAAATCTTACCATTCGGAGAACGGGGGAAAACTGTGAAATCCATTTTCAAGTTACCACCACTGCGACGGGCAGACAGCAAAAGGCAATGCAACACAGCGGGGATTTATGTTCTTTCTTCTTGATTTGATCCGCAGTCACAAAATTGGGGAGGATGGCGTCTGAAGGAAAAGTAACTACTCTTTGCAACAGAACTAATTTTTTATTTACACCATTTTCTGGAAACAACGTCTACAAATAATTGGATAAGTAACCGGATTGAAGTACTTCATTATTCAGGAACAACCATTTTTTTTTGAATATTATAATGTTTATCTTTTTTTACATTATTTACATATTTTATCACTTTAAGAGCTCGTACGAACTTATAATCCGTACAATTTTTAGAAAATCAAGACAAATTAGGCCTAATTACAGAAAGAAAGGGGTTGAGCAAACGCAAAAACATGAGTTTTAATAAATACATTTCGAACTAATCACCCATCCACACTCCTCCACGAATGCACTCACACGCTATACCACAAAATCTTAGCAGTCTTTAATTGAAGGTAGATAAGTGTACACTGAGGTGATGTACTACCTCGTGAGCAAACCACTGATCAGAACAAGGCTCAAATGCGAGAGAGACGACCTCTGACCGCTTGATGGAGACCTTACTGTAGGACAAAACAAATACGCAAAGAATAAGTTACTGCAAGAAACAATAAGGATGTTAGGTGAATAAATTATGCTTAGTGCGCTTTTGCTTGCCCTCTTCTTAAGCGGTAGGAAAACGACACTACGTAATGAAAGGCAATTTCGAGATACATTTCTCTTTTCCACTAACTCTCCTCCCACAGCTTAAATGCGCTATCCTAATAATTCAGGTCTACTCGTAACTACCAGTCCGCGGGAATGGTGGTTGGCGCCAATGGTGCAGTATGGAAACTGAACGGAACAGAGGAAAGAGGCATAGGATTCTCAATTTATAATAGAATGCAGATGTCGTGTTGTATATATTACCGTATATTCACGAGGCAAGCCGTATAGAGGAGTTTAAGCGGTGAAGGGAGAGGAGAGCTGTGATACCACGACTAGAGAGGGAGAGGACCTGCCTTGCTGTTTGCAGAAATTGGAATTCTTCACAGAGAGGAGATGGTCTGCGAGAATTCGTACGATTGTAAAGGAGAGCGACCCCGGGGCGGGTAAGCGAGTAAGAGAGAATAAACGAGTGACAGAGAAGAGAAATGACTACAAAAACACAAGTAACATCTGGAAACTCGTTAGTTTAAGGTTTACAAAATCTTGAAGGTCCTTCGGAATAATATTTATAACCCCTACAATTCTTGCTACTTTTCCATTATTTTAGAAACAATAAAAAAAATTTAAAAATGAAGTTCCAGCGTTAATAAAGATTCCACATCGTTGACACCGAACGTGCTTCTTAACAAACCAAGCTTGTTAAAAAAGGCAGAACTCATTTTCTGCAACTTGAAAATAAAATTTGGAAGTGTATCGACCGTAAACCTACACAAAAAATGCTCACCAGACTGAAAAAAAAAACAAGAAGAAACTAAAAAATCACGTTTCACCCGTCCAGAGCGAGACCTCTCACAGTATTATGCGCCGTACCCCTCACCCATTCCAATGTTTTACAGCAAAATGACCACACAAGAAGACCGTGCTCAACTATGTAAGCTGGAAGACTGAGTCATCGTTTTTTGAGTTCAATAATTCGCGGTCAAATATCTCAATCATCTCCCATTTCTTTATATTCCTGCTTTCCTGGTGATGCGGAAAAAATGTCCTTCTTTATACTCTCCCGCAAAAAAAAAAAAAAAAAAAAAATCCGTAAAAACCGTAATCGCACTCTCGACGTCGATATAAAGACTTCGAAATCACGCATAATTTACGTAGGCGATAGCTTAAGCTAATTTCTTTGTCCTTTCTTTATCCCCCTTTTAGGCTGAAACCACTTCCCTTGGACCAAAATGTAATTAACTGAGATGATCCAACCTCTTCTTTACTCCGCAGAGAGGTTTCGAGGCTTTTAAGGCCAACGCTTGCAACTTATTTGGTTGACAACTAAACTTGTAGAATGTTTAACTGTGAGAAGAGAAGCAATCCCTTTTTAATCCCTCATTTTCTTCTTTGAAAGAACCGCATCATCCCCCTATTCCTACATACTGATCCAGCTCCGAAAATTATAGCTGTTACGTGGAGGTTTATTATACGTACCTACTCCCAAACGTTAACATCATCATAACTTTCGGGTCTTGTTGAGCTACATTGTTGTCTTAGTAAATTTCGCTCGTTTCATAGCAAGAGAAGCAATGTAAGCGAAGCGTTTAAGAAGTTGTTGGGATTAAAATGTCTTGCAGAATTGATCTCGTCGGAAAATTATCCTTAACAATTTGAACACATTCTGATTGCATTGATGGGACATGGGTCCAAAATCATTCTAGTCTGTTAAACTCGGCATCTAATAATCACAGCTGAGCCCGAACAACATTTGGTGTTGGTGACAGAATAGAGAGATTTTGCAACCAAGTGCCGTAAACGCTAAAGTTAATTTTTCTGTACGCGTTGCTGGGGTAGTAAACATTTCGTTGTGGTTGAAATGTGAATAGCGAAGTTAACATTAATGCTCCCAAGAGTTTAGAAAAAAAAAAAAAAATTTTACATTGTCACATTTTTAGGTTCTGTAGTGAAAATGTGTCCGAGCATAATGTGATAAGCTTTTGTCCTCGAATCTGAATCAGTATAGTAAGCGTTTTGCCTCCATTAACAATCTGTAGTATCATGCGATTAGCACTGACTGACTGTTATTGACATCTTTCATAAATACACCAGCGCTCATGTGGCGATTAAGTGAAACGACTTCCTGGGGTATCCTTCAATTTTCAATTGGGTTTACTTCAATAATTTTATTTCTGATTCGGATTCTCACTACCACAATAAAGAAAACAAATCAAGTGACACCGGTCAGATGTTACCCCGGATTGTTAGTTCAGCTCGGCAAGAGCGCTGCTGTATTTATGAAAGATGTCAATAATCTCATCCATATGAGAAACATTTTTTAAAATATAATTGTCATTCAGATTTAATGAAAAATAATTTATTCCGTTTTCTAGTTCTCGCTTTGAACAACAATATTGGACGACGAGGATGTCCAACGAAGAACGAAGCGGCCCAAGTTGGCATCTGAAACTACCAAAATTCGACCTCCTTTGACTGCTCTTAATTTGGTCGACGTGCCTTTTAATAGTATGACCATTGTCAAGTTCAATGTTGTAGTGAAGATGTCCCAATTTCGCTACCACTATTCCAAATCTCCATGTGTTCTGTTTATCCGAGTACCACCTAGCTTGAATTCTATCTCCTACTTGAAACTGACGGACTCCAGGTAGCCTTAGAGGCTTCGAATCCTCTTTGAGAGGTAATATCGCATCCAGTTTCAAACGTACTTTCCGCCCAAGGTAGGCTTCGGCAGGGCTTATACTGTCTGCTAGTAGGGTTGCTCGGAGCTTCAGCATGATTTCTCTGACTTTGGATCGCAATGGTAGAGTAGAAGTCTTCATTGCATTGAGTTTATTTTTGATTGTTTGGATCTGATGCTCAACGAGCCCATTAGTGGCAGGATGACCTGGAGCGGTAAACTTTTGAAGAATCCCATGTGCCGAGCGGATCGACGCATTATCGGATACGAGAACTCGGGGAAAACCATGAAACGCAAAAATATCTGCAAGCAGCTGTATAGTGGAATGAGGCGATGGACAATCTTGACACATTCGAATTTCAGGTCATTTTGATTTAGCATCGGCTAGAACAAGAAGATGGCAACCGTCGACAGGACCAGCGTAGTCCACACGGACACCATCGAAATTCTCGTTGGGATCTTCCCAATGGTGCAGAGGGGCCTTAGCCGGATTTTTTTTAATGAGTACATAGTTTGCGCACGAACTAACTAGTTTTTCGATGTCCTTGTCTATGTTTTTCCAGTGACAATACCGTCTGGCTAATTGTTTCATTTTCACGATCCCAACGTGTGTGTGATGTACTTCATCGAGAACCGCCGTGTGTAATTTTTCGGGGATATTAATGGGATTGTACCAGAAAATAACACCGCCTTGAAGAGAGTAAGCGGGATCTCTATTCTTCCCAGTCAATAAATCATTTTTGAGTCGAATGAGGAAAGCGTCGTTCGAAGTTTCACTTTTCAGAGAATCGAAAGTAAGAGAGGGAGTTGAAATTTGATGTACGACTTGATTATTCAAATCGCGTGCCTCCATGTCCATAGCCATGTCAGCAGTGAAAGAGTCTGTGCGTGACGTTGAGCGAGACAGGAAATCGGCGTTTGAATGTTCTTCTCCCTTCCTATGCTGGATTGTGTAGTCGAAATTTTGGAGGAATGTCGCATACCGTAGAAGTCTTGTGCTGGTGATCGCTGGTAATTTTGAATTTTGGTGGAAAATACGGGTGAGAGCGGCGTTGTCCGTAATGAGGGTGAACGATCGACCATAGAGGTAGTGAAAAAATTTGGTAATCGAGAATTTAATCGCGACGGCTTCTCGATCCAACTGGCTATAATTCGTTTCAGCAGCTATGCTATGCTATGGGTCGTTCCGTGCCGTCTATGATGTGGGATAAGACGCCTGCGACGCCTGTCGGACTAGTGTAACGAGTGCAAACGAGGGTGGCTCGTTAGGCCCGCACAGGAAGGGAAACCGTGGAAAAGGGCGACTACTGGGAAGGGGCACGATTAGAATGACGGACGCGGAGGCTTAACTAGATTTATTGTATGTCACGACTATTCTTAATATTTGTACACTTATTCACAAATACCTGGACCGCGGGAGACTAGGCACGGGATGGGGTGACTTGGAGGATGACTGGGGGGGGGGGAGTAGCGTGGGAGATTAGGACCGAGCGACGAGCGTGTGGTGACCAGTTGACGAGCCAGACCGAAGCGAGCGAAACGAGCGAGAGCGAGTCCAGAGCTGCACCCCCTTATATATTTTTGGATCTGCTGACCGCTGCAGGTTCTCACGCCGCCGAATTTCCTTTGCCCTCAATTCGCACAGCTGGGGATGGCGGGGAATTGGGGGGTTTCTTTGTATTGGGAATTTAGGATGGGACGAGGGGGAGGGTTATTAATTTATTAATTTTGATATTTTGGGCGAATTGAGGACTTAGGATACGCTGGACCGTTACACTAGCATCACAAGCCAGTGTAATCGGTAGTTCTGGATCGAACGGAACGAGAACCCTTTCGCGAGAAATTTCGTCTTTTAATGTTCGGAAGGCGAAGTCACATGCGCTAGTCCACGTGAAGCGCTGATGTTTCTTCAGAAGACATCGCAATGGAAACGTTATTAAGAAACGTTCGGAATGAATTTAGAACAATATGTTATCTAGAGATGGGCGTTATCGTTATTTTTCGTAAACGTTAATTAACGTTCGTTGACGAAAAATAACTGTTACGAAATAACCGTTAAAAATTAACTGGTTGGTCTGTTTTGTTTCGTTCCCGCTAGGGACAACAGTTCTTCTCCCGCAACTGTTGAAAGTGTTAACTCGTTGATAGGTAACGCCATCTCCGAGCGTTGAGAAGAAACTGGTTGAATTGACCAGTTATTTTTCAACGGTTATTTTTTAACGTGATTAACTGGTCGTTAGTTATTTTATTGTTAACTGTTGCGCCATAACAGTTAACCGTTATTTAACTTCTTCTTTTTACCTCTTCGGCGTTTTGAGGACGCGCAATTTGAGTAATTGCTTCTACTTTTTTTGGACACTTGGAGATGCTATTATGTTTGATTATGTAGCCTAAATAAGATATTTATGTCTTAAAGAAATGGCATTTTCGACGATTCAAGTGCATATTATTCTGTTTCAGACGTTGTAAAACTTTCAACACGGAACGACATTCTTGGAAGGTTTTTCCAAAAACTGTAAGGTCGTCGAAGTACCATGTGATACCTTCCAGACCTCGGAGTACTTGGGAAAGTATCCTGTGAAATTCACTTGGTGCATTTTTGATACCGAAATTGAGTCTCCTCACCCTGTAAGTGCCTCGATGGGAAGAAATAGTCTGTACTTCACTTGTGATGTCGTCAACTTGAGCATGCAGATAGGCTTTATAAAGATCGAGTGTGCAAAAAAAAGAGGCATTTCTTAGTTTATGCAACGTTTCATCTATTCTTGGAATAGGGTAGTGGGAAGCTTGTAACTGAGGGTTAACGGCTACTTTATAGTCGACACACAACCTTACATTTCCGTGTGGCTTTGGTATTACGACGAGCGGGGACCCCCAATCGCTATGTTCAGTTTGTTGTATGATACCATCCCGTTCCAGATCGACAAGTTCTTTTTCAACCTTCTGTTTCAGTGCATAAGGGACTGGTCTTTCTTTGAAGAAAACTGGTTTTGCATTTTCTCGCAGTCGGAGGGAGCAAGTGAAATTCGGGATGCATCCTACTTTAGGCTCAAAAATATCTGCAAAAGAACGTTCAATTTCTTTAATAGTTGAAGAAATGTCAACAGAGTTAACAGTTTGACAAGAATTTTTATCGATTTGGTTCAACTCAATGCCAAATTTACGAATCCAAGCCCTTCCTAAGAGCGGGGTGAAACGATCGGAAACGATGAAAAGCGGCTCCCTAGATTTTTCATTATTAAATTCGGCCGTGACGAAGCAGGCTCCAAGTGGATCGAATGTTCCAGCCGTATAAGAACGGAATCGGACGGACGATGTGTGTATTGGGCATTGGAGGTTGAGTCTGTCGTAGTATTTCGGTAGAAGGGTGAGTCCTACGCCAGAATCGACTTCAAATATTTGTTCTTTTCCTTCAAGGTGAAAAGTTACCACGTACTTTTCAGTGTTTCCCGTGAATATGACATCATTATTGTAAACTTCAACTGTGCTGTTGAATTGGAAATATTCGGCGTCATCTTCTGATGTAGGGGAACTATTAAATTCTATATCAGAGTTCTCAAAGTTTTTAACATTGTAACGAGCGTGCTGTTTTCGAAGTGTCGTGAGGCACACTTTTTTAACGTGTCCGGAACGCTGGCATAAGGGACAGAACAGTTTTGATTTATCTGTGCGACACTCGACGGTAGAATGATTATCACGGCCACAACGAAGACAAGAATTTTGAAGACCGTGCTTCTCGAGATCCATTTTTCTGTTCCGGTTAGAAGCATTGTGAGAAATGGTTGACTTTCTAGAGCTTAGAGAAGGATGAGTGATCTTGTTGAGCGATTCAGTCGTGAAAATTGAGGACGGCGACATTTCTTTACTATCACGTTTTGATGCTTCAAGAACCAGGGCTTTGTCGACCATATCTTGGAACGAGGTTGTATTGTCTACGAGTAGAGCCTCCCGAATATATGAGTTGTTGAGGCCTCTAATGAATTGGGACGTGAGAAAAATTTCCGAGACTGACTTGTTACATTCACAAAAAAACTCGCAAGATGGGATAAATTGTTTCAGGCGTGTGGTATAATCGAAAATAGACTGGTTTTCCGATTGGTTGCAATTGAGAAATTTGTGTCGTTGAAGTAGGACGTTTTTCTTGGGATTCAGGTGTTTTTGGAGGAGGGTAGTTATCTCATTGTACGTGAGGTTCGACGGAAGTGACGGAGCAGCTAGCGAAGCTAGTAATGAATACGTGGTGGGACCAATGCTGTTGAGTAGTATTCTCTTACAAATGACTTCGTTGTCCGACAAATTTTGCAACTGTAATTGAAAGTCAATACTTTCAACTGAAAACGATGAAAGTATTGACAGAAATCTTTCTTGTCGGAATCGAAGGTTTGGAATGAACTAGTCAGTGGCGGCGTCGATATGGGAGGAGGATTCCGGTCCGTGAGAAGCGAAATTGACTGAGCAATGCGTTCGTGATTCTGAGTGAAGGCGTCCATAAAAATCTGAAATTGTTCAGGTCGAGATGAAAGTTTCACAGCGTCACCAAGTTGTTATGTATTAAATACGCGCGTTAATTGAGTGATTGTACCCAGACAAATCTTTCTATATTTTATCGTATTTTTAAAACCTTAATAGTAACATAAACATGTGTCGAAACAGATTCATAACAGTTTCTGAATACGGCCCTATGTCATTTGATGCGTTGATGGACATTTCATCCAATTTTTTCAATTCGACACGTAACAAATTCGCACAACGCTTCAAGTTTCAATCTCGCGCGCAAGGTCCGGGTGAGAACATCAAGGAATTTGTCTCAGCGTTGAAGAATGAAGCCAGACACTGAGAATCCCCCCCCCCCATCTGGTTTAACGAAGCGCTGTGCACTGATTTTCACTGATTTTTGGGCTATCAGACGAAAATCTTCGGTAACATCTAATGAATATAGCAAACATCGACTTTGAAAAAGCCATTGCGTTAGCTTACTCTTTTGAACCTAACAAACTAGTTCTAAATGTTATAAATTTCCAGAACGAAGCATCAGCCGCTAGAGTCAGGCAAGAAAAATGAATTTCGTAAAACGAATAATCGCAACTCCAGGTGCAAACATTGCGGTCTTTCTGGTCATTTTCCTGATGATTGCCGTTTCAAAAATGCCACCTGTCACCAGTGTCGTAATAAAGGTCATATTGCTCCTGCTTGTTCCCAAAAGAGAATTAATTCTGCTGTAACTGAACAAAGTTCTCACGATGATCCATCCTTTTCAGACAACGTTTCCGAATCTTGTGAAGAAATTCTTCAGGAATCCATTTTAATTCTTTCAAAGAAATTAGAAGAAAAAAATATTCTGATTGAGGTCACAGTTAATTTTAAAAAAAGTAACGTTTCAAGTTGATACCGGGGCATCAGTTTCGCTAATGAGTAAGTCGACTTTCCAAAAACTTTTTCCTACGAAGATGATTTATCCTTCTTCGGTAAAACTCAGAACTTACACCAATCAGTTGGTTGAGTTGGAGGGCGAAATCTTAGTTTTAGTTGAGATCGGCCATCAACGTAAAAATCTCAAACTTTACGTTGCATTTTAAAGCATATTTGGTTTATTTTGTGTTTATGGAAGGGGGCTCTACCACAATGCTATTGCTCACATGAAACATTGAAGTCAATCAAGGATTTTTTTAGAGCGAATTTTTAAAAATGTTGAGTGGGGATTTGATAACGTCAAACCCTATTTAATGAAATTGATGGTGTGAGGAAGAGGGGGATACGACACATTTTCAGGGGGGCAATTTTTCTTGTTACTTTTGGTGGGGGGGGGGGGCATCAACTACTGTGGTTATTAGCCCGTTGCATCAACTTGTGTCCATTTCCAGCACCACTTGCATCACTCCTTACATTTTACAACTTATTTAAATAATTAATTATTTTTATAAAAGCAATGACTTTGTCCAGGTGTGCCGAGCATGGTTTGATTACAGTTTTCCATTCTGCAGGTATCTGCAAGTGTGTCGACGGACGTGTGTCCAACGAGGGCAATGAACAATGAGGTGTTCCACAGTTGAGACCCCGGAGCATACCTCACACGTTGGTCTAAATCTTCCACCCAAATGATAGGCATGAGTGAGATAGGTGTGGCCTATTCGCAACCTCGTTATTACAACCTCCTCAGAACGAGGGCGCTCGTTATCATAGATATCCTTAAACTCACAAAGCTCTGATACAATAGACCGCATACTGGTATTGCTACCATTCCAGTGTTTTGCGTGAGACCCCAAGTAAACTTCTTGTTGTAAATTTTGTAGTCAGACGCAAGAACGTCATTTAAACAGGACTGTGGGTTCTGACTGCGGGAGGTAGTGGCTGCAAGTCTCGCGAGAGCACCGGCTTGGTCATTGCCTGATGTTCCGAAGTGACTAGGCACCCAAAGGCATCTAATGGTTTTACTCTGACGCAGTATATCATTCACTTTGAGGAGAATATTCCTCGTTAATTGGTTCAGCGAAAATACGTCACGCATTCCTTCAAGAAAATTTGTGGTTATTTGATTCCAGGCAATAATCCAAGGATAGATTTATCGCCGAGAGCTCGGCAGAATAAACGCTAGAAATAGTGGGTAGAGAAAATTGGCGTGATTCTCCAGAAGAAGTGAAATATGAACAACCAACACCACTATTTAATTTGTCTTCGACCGAAAGTAAACTCTCGGTGCTCATTTAAAAAATGAAGAAATTTAGCGCGGCACTCTGGTAACATAATTTGGGTTTTATTTTGGTCGTGGAAGCTGAGATCGATTTCTACGTTTGGCAAAAGCCATGGCGAATAACCTGATGAATTACGAATAACTGGATGGGTATCATAATCATTTCGAGCCACGAATTCACGGTAGCGTATAGGTAGGGGGCGTGTCCTTGTCGGCAAGTTTCTATACTCGGCATCCAAGTCCTCATTGCTTTTGACTTCATGTAGGAAATTTTCTGGCTTGCTTTTTATGCTCGCGACGTAATTTAACATTAGATACGTCCGGCGAAGTTCAAGTGTTTGAGTATGGGCAAGGGCGTACAGACAATCGGCTGGGCTAGTACGGAAGGCTCCAAGGGCTATCCTGAGCGCCGAATGATAAATTCGGTCCAATTGCCGGAGCCAAGTTCGTCGCGCGGACCCATAAATAACGCAGGAGAAGTCTAGTTTTGGTTGGATAAGACTGTGGGCGATTTTAAGGAGCATCTTCGTAGATGCACCCCACTTGTAGCTCGCTAGAGTTAGGAGAAGTTTGAGATCACCAAGACAGTGTGATGCCGTGTATTGAATATGGTCCTTCCACCGAAGTTTTTCATCAAAAACTAACCCAATAAATTTATACTTGTCAGTATATTGGGTAATATCGTTTCCAAGGTAAAAATTAGGTGGGTCGTGCACTCGCCTCAGCCTGCAAAAGTGCATTGCTACCGTCTTGCCGGAAGAAAAGGCCAACCCACACTTTTTTGCGTTCGAGACCAAGGTATCAAGAGCTGTCTGCAAACTCAATCGCGCCGCCTCACAATTCTCGGGATTAGACTCTTGGAAGACTGCTATGTCGCCAACGTAGAAGGAAATGTTTTCGTCGTGTTCCATGCCTTGGGTCAAATTATTTATTGCAAAAAAAAGAGGATCACACTCAGTACCGATCCCTGGGGTACACCAGTCTCTTGATCACGTAAAGATGAAACCTCCGTTCCCACTCGCACCTGAAACGAGCGGCCAGAGAAGAAACGGGAGAGAGTATTTGGCAGATTCCCACGAAGACCCCACAATTCCAGCTGGTGGAGAGCTCCCTTTCTCCAGACACGGTCAAACGCACTTTTAACGTCGAAAAATACGGCAAAGACATGCTGCCGATTTAAGAATGAATTTTGTACAATATTTTCTGCATAAGCCAACTGGTCTAAGACTGAGTATCCGGCTCTAAAGCCCGCCTGGTGAGGATTCAACAAATTGTTCTCACTTAGGTAATTAGAAAGCCGGTAGGAGATCAATTTTCCCATGCATGAAGTAAGCGAGATGGGTCTATAACTAGCTGTCTCCTGGGCATCCTTCGCTGGCTTAAGAACAGGAATGATGATCGACTTTCTCCAAGAAGACGGATAAGAACCATGCTGCCAAAGAGAATTGTACAATCTCAGCAACTGAAGCCTTCTGCTTCGATCGAGATTCTTGAAAAATTCATTAGATATGCCATCAGGCCCCGGCGTTTTATGATTGTGTAAGGTGCCGATGGCTCTTTCTAGCTCTTCTCGCCGAAATGGATCATTATAGGCCATTGACATTATCACCATCGGAAGGCGACTGCGAAAGGATTGAGGAAACATGACGTTCCGATTCAGCTATGACGTTTTGAAACTCTGGGGGGTAACTCGAAAAGGCAGACTGAGCATAGTAATGGTCTGCAAAAGAATTTGCTACGTCAAGTGGATTTTCAAGAAACCTACCATCAGGAGTTTTAATGAACTGCGGTACTTTTGAGCTATGTTTCTCTTGCATTGTTCTAATTTTCCGCCAAACCTCACGTGACTCGACCTTAGTCGTAATTGTCGATATATACTCGGTCCAGGACGTGAGTTCAGCTTTTTTCTTCAATTTCCGCTCTTCGGCTCTGAGCTTTTTGAAAGTGATTAAATTATCCGATTAGAGAGGGAGAGAGAAAAAAAATAGAAAGAGAAAAACTCGTCCCTCAAAATAGCGCAAAAAGTATAATGTATTTTCATTTGGTTTTAAAATTCAAAATTCTTTCAAAAATTACTTTAAATACAAAAATTACGACATACGAAATACGACTTGTTGAAATTATTTACAACAGAAATAAGTACAAAGTTTGTATTTTAAAATACACAAGTATTTTAAGCATTTAGAAACACAAGTATTTTGCCATCATCGCTAAATCACTCAATACTTTTAAATTTATAGCCATCTTCAAGCTTTTCAAACTAGAATGAAATTATGAGAGCTTTGAAGCCAAATCATGCGGAGATGTTTAGTATAATTGGATGGTGAGTGGCTTCAAATCAGACAAGACAGCGCGGCGGGTGCTAAGGACAATTTCAGCCACTGCGTATTTTTGGGGTCCTTGGTTTTGTTTTTTCTTTCTCCCTTATTTTGAATTTAATGTTGTAGCTATCATGGTCTGGATCTGGACCATACTCCACCATCTACGTAATCAATTCATCGATCACTGGAGTGTGATTTTCATCTCAGAGCATTGAACCATGAGTCATTCTTACCTATTACAAATTTACAATAATTTTACTGTGGAAAAATGGTATAAAATACAAATTTCGGCACAAAAGGTACCTATAGGTTCGCTTTTTTTGTAGTTATTCTGACTCAAGCAGTAAATTTTCGAAGGGTTTGAACTAAGGGGATAAAAAGTTGTGAGTCGAAACGATAGAATCTGATGACCATGACGTCAAACTTTTGTGACGCTCTGTTCGTTTGTCAGTTTCGAGCAGCTCGAGATTTTGCAACCTCGTGGGCTATCATGTGAAGCAACGCGACAATAGCTGCTGGTGGTGCAGCTCCAGACGGCAAACGAACAGAGCTGTAAAGGGAAGAAAAATACACCTCTGGCACTATCCCATCCACCATCGAATGCATACTGTCCTTGTATCGTAGCCGCGTCCATCGTTCTTGCGGATCGAGAAAAAGTATTACCGAGCACGAGACCCAACTGGGGGGTGTCGTAGGTAGTTTGGCTCATAGAGATAATATAACTACTAGAGGGGGCAATGAATGCGCGAACAAGTATAAACTGGGGCGAGGATTAACGTCATCCGGATATCGTTGCGGCTTCTTAGGCCTCTTTCCATTGGCTGTCTCAAAAGGAGGGGTTTCAAAAATTCCCCCTTCACACCATCCACATCCCCACAGGTACTTCTTCAGAGTAAAAATTAAGAAAGTAGGATAATGGAAGTTGCTCCAGGAGCGGCTGTGAAGGTTGGCATCTCTGGTAATCCGTGAACTTGTGAATTGGAGCGCTGATGACCGAGGCATAGTAGTTTCACCTTTCCTACCACTGTTCACCTGTAAATTTCACTGTTTATTCAGAACGGTCTAATATACTGAGTTTTAAACAGTAGTTTTCACCGTTCGGTGGTATTATTTACTAGGTGAACCGTTAACTGCACTCTTCAGGTAATTTACCTTTCTTGCTAAGTATTTTTCACCCATCTGAAAGGTTAGGAAGACTGAATATTTTAGTTATTTTCACTTTTGCTTAAGTTGTTTTCACTGTTTCGCCATGCACTGTTCAAAAAACCAGAACGGTAATTTCAAAATTTTCTCAGTGGATCTACAACTTTGAAGTAACTCCATAACGCAACGCCAATTCCGATTGTGGCTCATAATTATGACTTACAAATTCCTTAGCGGATTGATGCTCTCAAATTTCAGATTGGTTTTTCCTATCGATAAACCTGGATTGCTCGTTGCGGACTGAGCGGGGCTTGGGCTAGAAGGGAAGGGGGTTTCGGCTCTACCTACACAACTGGTACCTAATTTGGAGCCCCACCTTTCTCTCATCCACTTTCTGGTGGCTTGCTTTACTAACAGCGATGAGCAATCCAGTTTTCTGTAATATCGTTGGTTAATTGGTTTTTCCTAACGAAACCAATGAAGGCGAATAGCGCAGTAAAAGTAATTGGAGGAAGAAAAACAGGTACTCCTGGATATTGGCAAAGTTCCCGAGAGATCCAGAAGAGCGCTTTAAAGGTGGATGAAATCTCTTTTTAGCATATAACTATACGAACCCATCAATCTTAGCAAGATTCTGTACATGTTGAAACTATAGGAAGGAAAAACTGACCATAGAAAGCCGCCAAGAAAAGGCGCGCCTGAAAACTTTTTCAGGTAAAATTTACTGTGGGGACACAGTACGCCAGGGACGTAAGATTTTTTAAGTAAACAATACTGTGTTCAACGTCAAAAATATTTCCTAATTCCCTACGGTAATTTTTCATTGGGCCCGCAAAGCCGATGCATAGAATGTGATGGTTGCCATTGTAAATCTGACTTTAGTAACGAAGTATCAGTTCGTAGCATACCACAGTAAAATGAAATAGAATGTTAGTACCATGAACAGAGCGGAGAAATAGGCCACAGTAAAAGTACGGCGGACGCTGTAAATAACGCGTTGGTGCCAGATCACAATTTTGAGGTTATTCAAGACGTCAACGGACGGAAAACTTTAAGGTGGAACACAGCAATCGAAATTGAAACCAAGTTTTATTAAAAATATGAATTTATAATTCATACAAAATAAAGTTACAAGTTACAAGTAATAAATAAATCAAGGAGTTAACACTAGGAGTACTGGAGTTCTTTACTCCCCTAGAAGTACCAGCAACCGTCAATTGATGTCATATTTAGTAGGGGTATTTGTGTGGAATCGTTGCTTTCTGAAATATGAAGGAAGTAGGTACTTATATACAATTTTTCCTAAAACACAATGAGAAAATTTTGAAATTACCGTTCTGGTTTTTTGAACAGTGCATGGCGAAACAGTGAAAACAACTTAAGCAAAAGTGAAAATAACTAAAATGTTCAGTCTTCCTAACCTTTCAGATGGGTGAAAAACACTTAGCAAGAAAGGTAAATTACCTGAAGAGTGCAGTTAACGGTTCACCTAGTAAATAATACCACCGAACGGTGAAAACTACTGTTTAAAACTCAGTATATTAGACCGTTCTGAATAAACAGTGAAATTTACTGGTGACAGTGGAGAATCATGTGGATGGTGTGAAGGGGGAATTTTTGAAACCCCTCCTTTTGAGACAGCCAATGGAAAGAGGCCTAAGAAGCCGCAACTCTAGCCCAAGCCCCGCTCAGTCCGCAACGAGCAATCCAGGTTTATCGATAGGAAAAACAAATCTGAAATTTGAGAGCATCAATCCGCTAAGGAATTTGTAAGTCATAATTATGAGCCACAATCGGAATTGGCGTTGCGTTATGGAGTTACTTCAAAGTTGTAGATCCACTGAGAAAATTTTGAAATTACCGTTCTGGTTTTTTGAACAGTGCATGGCGAAACAGTGAAAACAACTTAAGCAAAAGTGAAAATAACTAAAGTATTCAGTCTTCCTAACCTTTCAGATGGGTGAAAAATACTTAGCAAGAAAGGTAAATTACCTGAAGAGTGCAGTTAACGGTTCACCTAGTAAATAATACCACCGAACGGTGAAAACTACTGTTTAAAACTCAGTATATTAGACCGTTCTGAATAAACAGTGAAATTTACTGGTGAACAGTGGTGGGAAAGGTGAAATTACTATGCCTCGGTCATCAGCGCTCCAATTCACAAGTTCACGGACTACCAGAGATGCCAACCTTCACAGCCGCTCCTGGAGCATCTTCCATTATCCTACTTTCTTAATTTTTACTCTGAAGAAGTACCTGTGGGGATGTGGATGGTGTGAAGGGGGAATTTTTGAAACCCCTCCTTTTGAGACAGCCAATGGAAAGAGGCCTAAGAAGCCGCAACTCTAGCCCAAGCCCCGCTCAGTCCGCAACGAGCAATCCAGGTTTATCGATAGGAAAAACAAATCTGAAATTTGAGAGCATCAATCCGCTAAGGAATTTGTAAGTCATAATTATGAGCCACAATCGGAATTGGCGTTGCGTTATGGAGTTACTTCAAAGTTGTAGATCCACTGAGAAAATTTTGAAATTACCGTTCTGGTTTTTTGAACAGTGCATGGCGAAACAGTGAAAACAACTTAAGCAAAAGTAAACGGTCACCTAGTAAATAATACCACCGAACGGTGAAAACTACTGTTTAAAACTCAGTATATTAGACCGTTCTGAATAAACAGTGAAATTTACTGGTGAACAGTGGTGGGAAAGGTGAAATTACTATGCCTCGGTCATCAGCGCTCCAATTCACAAGTTCACGGACTACCAGAGATGCCAACCTTCACAGCCGCTCCTGGAGCATCTTCCATTATCCTACTTTCTTAATTTTTACTCTTTATCCCTGTTAAAATCAGGGACTCTAAAAATCATGTAAAAACACCCTTCAAACTGTATGTACATAGTTAACTCTCTGAATAAAAATGTTAATTATGTTCTCATCAAATCGAGTGTAAGTAGCTGTTAAGACAACCCCCCAAGAACGCATAATAAACAGATCTCATCCAATATGTTCTCGCTTTCTTCTTTTCTCGATTATTGGGTACCCCATGGGGAGTGGTTTCCTGTCAAACCAATCACGACTTTAATTTCTTCGAGACCTTGTGCAACACCAGTACCTCAACAACCGATAAGGCTAGGTGTGTATCACTCAAAAAAAGGCGAAAATCACTGTTTCTAAAGGTTGATAAACAGTGAAAAACACTGGGTCTTTAGTGCATTTGATCGATAGAACTAGGCGCATAACACTCAAGAGACGGTGAAAATAACCGTTTGGAGGTTATGGTAACAGTGAAAAATACTGAGCCCTCAGTGTGGTGCACCGATGACACTAGGGCCCGTATTCAGAAACCAACCTTAACCTTTACGTCTCCTTTAAGCGCTTCAAAACAGATGACACATTTAATAAACCATCACATTTTTCAACTCCTTTAGCAAAGGCTTCGTAAAGGTGCGTTTCTGAATACGGCCCTAGATGTACTACACTTGAATTAGGTTAAAGTAGCCGTTTTGAGTTTATGAAAGTATTGAAAAATACAGGGCTTCCAATGTGAGAGTCGCTGAGAGTTACAGAATTTAACAACCTTCAATTACTGGATCCTGAACTTTTTGAGAAGTACCTACTCAATTCCCAGGTCCAAAATTCACACCTTCGCCCAGCCCTGATTCAATTTCGAGGGTAAAATGAACGATTTCATGCAGATATCCTGTGCCAGTAGTATACTGATTAAGGGATGCATGTCGGGAACGGACACCTTTTGTTTGGCTTCCGAGTTTTCGCGAGCATGATTGATGGATTCTTGGGGGCTGGATTGTAAGCTTCTTTTCCAAAAAATGCGGCGAAATCCAGGTTTGCAAAATCCCTGTACTCAAGGGTTAATACCATGCCAGAGCCCGACAGCGGGGTGTATTACACATAAAAATATGTGTTTATGATTACTGAGGTGTAACTCATTTTTTATTTTAATTGTTTCTTTCTTCCGCTAAAGCCGGATACACACATGCGGTAAATATTCAATCAATTTCCAGCAATTGCCTAGAAACCGACTAACTGGAAATTTGAAAAATGTTTTATTGTTAGTTGCACAGTACCGCATGTGTGTATCCGGCTTAAAAATGCAAGGTGCTTCTTTCTTGGGTCAAAACTGTCAACAACTAAAACCTTAATGTGGTGATTTCAATCGATTCTGGTCCAATAAACGTTGACCTAATGTGCTTCCAATTCCAACAGATTAAATTTGCGTGCATGGTTTTATTTCGCATAATTTTAGGACTGAGGTCAGTTTGGGCAAGTTGCTTTATCCTATAACTAATTTCTCCTTCTCTTTGAATATTTTCTCACTTTTCATGCACAGAAACACGAAAGCCACGAGAGACGACGAGTAAACGAAGAAATAAATTTCAATCATTTAAAAAGTGAAGCTTGCAAGTTTCAAGATGAAACTTTATAATTATAACTCTTCCTCAGTTTGTTTAACCAAGGACAAGGTTTATTTGCAGACAAGGTCCTGAAGTCTGAAGGGCACGCTCTGAAGTGATGAGGGCGAAGGAGGGTATCTTGGCCTATTTTTTTATATTTTTTTTTTTTGAGAGAGAGAGTGAGAGAGTGTGTGCGTTATATTTTCATTATGAGGCTACTTCTGCTTCTTGCAAGATTTGCTTTAAATAATAAAAAAAAGTGTACGGCTAGACAAGGGGATAACGTTATCTAAATACTTACACAGTGCCTACTCACAAACAGCAACCAGTCCCAGTATGCCAGTGGAAACAGCGTCCAACTGCCTGATCTGATGTAGCTTCAGGTTGGGTCAATATGCTGATATTATTCTCGCATCATGCTATTTGACCCCATAAAGGTCTATTCACAGTTCCACGCTCATGATGTGTGTGATAGACCTTTATTCGCACTCACGGGCACTCACACGTCCACATGGTTGATCCCCACGCTCAGACAGTGTTTGAATGTTGTATTAGAAAACGGTTAAACGGAGGTGTTGCAAGAGAGTGATGGCTTCATGACCCTTCGCTACAACAGTGCAAAGAGGCTGGGCTTTGGTACGTTTTCGAGAATCAGAATACAAGGATTTGATTCTAGGTGTAGGGGTTTTGGTTTTAAGCCTTTTCCACATTAAACAGCGTTTAAGATGGAAGAGTGAACAGGAAACCTATTGGGAAAACAACAAAATAAAGAAAAATCCCAGTGAAAGGAGGACAAGGGGAGCCAAACAATTGTGATGCTATTATTTTCGGGAAAACTTTGCATACCCTTACAAGCCCTTCACCAGTTTTCTTCAGACAACTCCCTTTCCATAATTCTGTATCTTTAAGCTCTGCTCTCCCTTGAGTTGACCCGCTTTCAAGGAAAACTTCTTTTTAAAGAACGGAAAAGCATAGTCGCGTGGAAGGGGGTGAGTGGGGTTCTTCTCTTATTGTTAACCCCTTTTAGGACCCCCACTTGGGAATTCGCCTTTTCCCAAACTTGTGACAGATGAGGGCGTTTTGCTACGGCAAACAACGACTATACCAAGGAACCTCCGTAAGTTTCCCCTTCTTTTTTGCCAGGATTGAAAGGATGTTCCCCCCTATCGCCAAAAAAGTGTGGTAGAAATGGGAAAGGGTATAGGATCGGGACCCGTCTCACATTGCGTTGAGGCCAATTGTGAAGAAACATAGTTGGGCTTTAAGTCTCCATATCACTGCTTTCCGCAGAGAGTTTATTTCAAGCGGGATTTTTACGCGTTCTGACGCAAGATTTATCGCAATTAATTCAGAGGTGCAGTAAAAATAGCTTCTTTCGCAGTATTTCGCCATGCTGTCCATAAAAATCCACGGTTAAGGAAATAAACTCTTTCTAGAAGCTAAAAAAATAAGGGCCAGTTAAGAGAGTTAAAAAGAGTTTTAAAGAGTCCTTGCGTCTTATGGAAGGTGAGTGGGAAGGAGGGTAGCTTTTTAAGATCAGCCCATTTCACAAGATAGGCATTCCTCGCCATCCTTTCCCTGCAGGTTTTCACGGCATTGTGTTGTGTTTACCGTCCTCTGGGAGTTTTTTTTTTTTACGATTTTATCCTCTGTCGTTTTTATTAGACAATTAAGAACTGGGGAAAATAGTAGTAATCATTTTTACCTCTCTCTGGCACCGGTTCGGACGTCCTGGGTCCAAGGCTCAGTTCGGAAGTTTGTCGGTACAGCGTAGCGAGAAGGGCCGTACACCTGAGAACTAGATGACCGTTTGAACTCATGTGATCGGGCTCAACTTGAATCTCCAGTTTAAGTATGGAGTGAGTAAGCCCGTCGCCTGAGTCGTAAAATCGTGTCCCAGGGAGTCCAACCTAAAGACAACCACAAAAATAATTATTAAAATTAATTTCCTTGGAAGGGCCTCAATAGAGAATTTTACAATGCTTCCATTCCACAACGCTTGGGGACTTTTAATGCTACCAAATTATACATTTTGAAGAAGAAGAGAAAAATATTCCTCATGAGAACTTCGATGGGAACGTTTTTGTGAAAACGCCAAATATATAAGCAGGCTTCATATTTTCGAAAGCATTAGCATACATACGCAAAGGGCCCTTGATGGCTCAGTATTTTTTTCACGCTCACGTGCGACGCGGGGCTGCCATATTTTCTTACATCTCGTTGTAAAAAAGAGGGAAGTAAAAACGTGCTTTATCCACATTTGGCGATCCACTTATCCTATTTTCTACATTTTCCAGCCGAAGGGGTTTATTTTAATACATTATCGAATTATAATATTCTGTGAGAAAAATCCTTTGACATATTTTTCTATTAGTGACGCCCATATGGAGAGCGGCAAAAATGCGCGTACAAGAGGGTTTTTATTTATTTATTTTTAACGCGGATTTGCCTGTTCTATTCGTTCGCTATCGGTTCTAGGAAGCGTTTTTCCCACCTGGGTGTGTCATTGGCCCACCGTTGATCAAACAATTTAGCCTAGCCGGCGCTCAATTTCTCCATATTTTTATTCAACAGGAAGCGTTTTTTACTTGCGCACCGCAATGTGTGGTAACGTGCGTGAATATCCTCCTCGCGGCATGGCAATACAGTGCTATGTCTTCCACAAAAGCGTTTCTCTGCGACAAGGTTGATGGGCTGCGGGCAATAATAGTGGTGAAGTTGCTAACGAGGGGATACTGACTGTGCCCGAATTTCATGCTAAATAAAAACGCCCAGCAGAGCAGAGTGGCCGAGGTCGCTAGGGCGTCGACTCTCATGTCCGGGTATCGTCTGCTGAGTGGGTTCGATTCCTACTATACAGGCTGGATTGTTTGAGCAAAGGTCAACCTACGCGTAAAAAAGTGAAAAAATTAAGTGTGTGCCATCGCCTTCGACCACGACACCTTAAAGGTGGTTGAATGAAAAGCCCCGTTGGTTTACCAACGATTACTACTACTAAATAAATACGGCAAAAAGGTTGTTGCTAGTTCCTAAGAAGATGAAGAAGAGGAGGGAGTTCGCATACGGAGTATAACAACCTGACAAAAGAAAAGAGAGGTAGAGAATTCAGAGATAACTCCAACTCAAGACCCAAAATTGTCCGTTTATAGGTATATCAAGGGTACATCAAGACGAAAAACATGATTGTGCTCACAAGGCCCTAAATATTTAAAGGGTTCCTTATCCCTCTCGAATTTCCGTTAGCTCGAGAGTTGACAATACTGACAGTGAAGAACGAGTAAATGGGAGGCCTAAATTGAAAACAGCTTCACTGGATGGATCAATTTGTTCTCTCACCCTCCGGTCACCATTCAACCGCCCGACACACTCAACGCCTTAGGTGAGCAGGGTGGCCGTGGTGAGCGCGGGGATTGACTGTGTGAAAGTTAGTTGGTGCATTCAATTTACTTACACGCACGAGGTCTGTGGTATGGCGGGATACTGGGTAGGGGTTTCGAGACCCTGTTTGCGCATTATTATGTAAACTAAGGGGCATTGCAATTTCTCTAGGCCCTCCGTTTATACCATCCCTTCCTCCTGGAAATGGATACTTGAGGGCTACAACATATTATAGAAGATAGACGGCATGTGTAGCATCTAGCAGTATTTTTTCTAGCAACTCTCCATATTTTCAAGGCAATTCCGCAATTTTCGTCTCAAGGTGAGACGAATATTCAGCAGATCAGTATTAGTTGTTGATCGTTCTCAATTACGAGCTCATTCTCAGTTAAAACGCGTGGCTCAGAACGTTTTTGTGAATAGAGCTCCCTCACTGGAAATATACAAGGCTTCACAGCTATTCTTCATTTTAAGCATTTTTAGCTCCACTAACCGGATCACACACACATCACACAGGATCCCCTTATATGCTCGAATGAAAACGATTAATCATTATTTTTGTCGAATGACTAAAGAAGGCATTGTAAAAGGGTAGCAAAGATTGATGAGTTGTTATTGTTTATCGCTTTTGCCTTCATTTTCGCCGTACCTTTCGTCATTATTACGACTCTTCATGATCTGTTCGAGGACTATTGTGGATTTCCAGTAGCGTGAAATACACTTCAATTCACAGTGCATGGAAAGGGTAGAGTATCAATGAAAAGGGGAAAAATATCATTAAACTGAATTAAATAGCCGGTAGTTAACTGCACGCGTTCTCCTACCACTTGCAATCTGCTATTCTGCAATTAAAAGAGCTAGAAGAGAAGACCCTGGGATTCGTGCTATATTATTTTGTTTCACAATTAATTAGGGAATATAAAACAAGTACCGTCTTAAAAGTGATAAAGCAGGAGGAACGCGAAGCTATTAATAAAACTGAAGAATTCGCAATTACGTTTTAGGCTGCTTTGCGTTGAAGCAAAATATAAAAAATAACTAATTTCGTCTGATTCTTGATGCTCTTGACTTGAAGCTTCTAAATGAAATTCAAGTTTAAACGCGGTAAAGTTTCAACTCTCGACACAGTTAATTATCAGAGTTACCATCCGCAGATATTCCTCCAGAAAAGGCAAATAGTAATTGTAAAGGAGAGGGGGTAGGGCGTACAAACAGTTCTACTGGCAGCACTTTAGGAGTTTAATCTTAGTACGTCTTTGTTTAAGCAATTAAGAGTTTGGGAAATGATGTAGGAAGATTAAGTACTCGGTGTGGAAGAATGAGTGTGGAGGAGTTACCTTATCGAAATTTATTAGCCTCCTCAGTATGAACCTTTATCGTTAACAAAAAAGAGTCATACACGCGTAATCCGATTTCAATTGAAAGCTTACTTCTCCGGCTCTTAAACAGGGAACCCAGAAGATGAAACAGAGGGGATTTACCTTTCATTTGCATTTAAATCGAAAGACCTTATACCCCTAACCATTCTCCTCTTTCAGAGCTGCCCCTTAACCAGCGTTAACTCAAGTCGCGTAATAATACTGTTTATTTTATTTTCTCCGTAAACAAGAAAGATAAAAAAAAAAAATCAATAAGCTTTTCACCCCGCTCTCTCAAAGCAATTTTTCCCCCAAGGGATCCCTACAGGTTTCCTTTAAAATAGAAACTGCTTAATACAACATCCCTCTTCGGGGGTGGAGAAGGCTCAAAGAAGATTCCCAAGGTCCTTGGGTCCTTTACTCCGCAAACATGAGAGCTTGAAACATCATCGGGAAAAAACGTCTAGTCCAGTTAAAGTAGAATTTTACCTTGCAAAAGGTCCAGTATAATATATATATAGTGTATATAGGTAGAGAAAGTTTGAGGGGGGGGGGAGAATTCTGAAATCCTATAGGAGCAACATTTGGCAGTCCAAAAACCACGTTTTTCCGGAATTTTTTTAAATTGTATTTTTTTTAATATCCTTAAACCGATTGGTTTTAGAGGAAAATCCCCGTAAAACACAGCGTTTGAACCCTGGACCTTACACCATGTTCCTACAAATAATAATGAAAAAGATGATTGTTGATTCGAACGAATTTAAGGCGTTTCTGTTACGAGTGGAAACATTGGTGCCGAAACCCGGGAATCATGTCCTCCAACGTTCTTCCATCATCACGAGGAGCAGAAGTCAAGAAATTCCGACAAATCGGCAACTTCGTGATTCGGAAATCACCCTTCGCGAAGGTCAGTTTTTTCCATCTTTTTCGCTCGTGGAAGCCTTCGCCCAGACAAGGCCCACTACAGTGATTGACAATCCCGCCGAACAAAGACTTCTAAACCATCATCGGGAAATACGTCTAGTCCAGTTAAATTCGTACTTTTCGCTGATTTCCCAGCAATTCGCTTACCTTCTTTCACACTCCCTCGACAACGATGGTCTCTTTTTTTTTTTTTTTTTTTTTTTTTTTTTTTTTTTTTTTTTTTTGTCGGGGGCGCCGGGCTTTGAACCCGGCAGGCGCCTAAGCGTCACTTGGGCTCCTACGCCATACCCAGATGGTCTCACCTGAATGACCTTCGATTTGCCGATCCTTTCTACCATGTCTTTTCTCCCACCGAGATCGTCTTTGGTTCTGAGCTTTTCGACCGTATCAATTCAGGAGAGATCATGCATTCGATAAGGGGCTCCTCTCCAAACCACAGAAAGACCACACTCGGCTGGGTGATCTCTGGCTCGTTCAAACAACGCCCTCCGAAGCAGTCCAAATTTCACCCCACAGTACTCGACAACAAAAACTCCACTCGTCATGACCCTTCTCATTGTCAACCCAATGAGCATGCGTTGCTCAACACTAGCAATAATTCTCTTCCTCGTGCGCCTCGATGGTGTAATGGATACAATGCTCGCTTCGCAACCCAGCGGGCTGGGTTCGAATCCAGCCATTGCCCATTACACTATAAGGCTGCGGCGAGATGTGACACGGCACACCCGGCTTCGTGTGGGCGTTCCCGGCGATGTGCGTTCAACAAACCACGCACCGACCGAAACGCCCGCGTAGTACGGGTGTGAAGTGCACAGTTAGATCTGGGTATGGCGTAGGAGCCCAAGGGAGGCTTAGGCGCCTGCCGGGTTCAAAGCCCGGCGCCCCTGACAAAAAAAAATCTCTTCCTCGTCACTAACCCCCTCATCAAGACTACATTGCTGCCAGACTCCACCACCGCAGCACCTTTTCCTCAACGTACCAATTGGCATCGCATTTATCCTCGCGATACTTTCACCAGCATGACTCTTCATCCCAAAAGAAAGTCCCAACGTAACGAACTCATTCAATCCACGAAAATGTCCCAGCAAGTCAAGTTCTCTCGAACCGTACCAAATCATCAAGAAAAATCAATCACTTGTTCCACAGCCCTCATTCTCACTCACCCCTCTGCAACGATTTTCACAGTTCGTGATTGCTTTGCCCACAACGCTCTTCTTTTAGAACACATGTTTTGTCTGGAATCAGTCGAAGAGGCTCTTCCGCTCACGCCTGATGAATCTAAAGCAGAAGACATTTTCGCCAATTCAACTAGAAAGACTCTAAGACGCTAAACACGATTACATGGTGTCAGCCCGTGCACGATTTCTTCGAGGTATCACCACAGCTGGCATGTAAAAAAAGGGGGGGTTGGATGTGAAAAATTGCCGAGTCGGCTGAAAAAGTTGTTCAACAGATCCACACAATGGGTGTAGAAAAGAAGTTGTTCATCAGTCGTTCAACTCGTCTACACTAGGCAACTTTTCGTTCAACCGAGTTGATCAACCCCTTTCAATTCCGTTTCAACATAGTGTGGATGCACCTTAAGACGCCCGGAGAAGATGTTTGAACCACATGTTCCTACAAAAGTTTCCGTTACGAGTCGAAACACAGGTTGAACATTCAATTTCCTACTTTTTTTTTATTTGAAATATTTTTCTACGCCAATATGGAACGCGTTTCGCAGCCTCTTGGACCACTTTTTCCTGTAATGGTTGCAAGTTTCAAAATCGCCAGTTTCCCACCAAGCAGTTTCCCAAGTTCGGCAAGCTTCATTTCTAGCATGTTTCTAGCCGTCAACATGCATCCCTCTGGTTTTCATGCAACTCAAAAAATGACGCCAGCGCCCCGCAACACCCTTCTAAATGCTAGTGAACTTAATGAACATTTTGTAACAGTCATAGACAAATATGTTTTACCGAATATAAAGCCTAGTAGTGTAAATTAAACCGATTTCAAACCAATAGTACCCCACCAGGAGTTTTTGAGTTTAATCCAGTTAACGAGCTAGCAGCGTAAAGATGCGTTTTAACGCTTAACAAAAGTAAATCCCCAGACTGGTTTGGCCTGAGCACTCTCATACTCATTATCGACACAATTCTCCCACAGCTTTCTTATTTAATTATTTATTGTCTTTCTTTGGGTTACTTTCCGGACGTTCTGAAAATATCGTTGGTTTCAGTTTTACTCAAAAAGGGAGATAAAATAGATCCGAATAACTATAGACCCATCACACTGAGAAAAATCCCATTTCACAGTTCGTGAACCATAAGTTGATAACTAAATAAGTATTGTAATAATTGAAATCCATTGAAATGTCGTAGAATTATACCATAACGTAATGCAATTAATTATGCTGTTATTGATCCCCATAATCTTATTGAAAAATGATGATCAAGATCATGACATTTACTTATGCTTGCGTTTCTACCCGAATGGGAAATGTAACAGCACCACAGTTTTTCATTCCAATATCATGAGGGAGTGACGTCATTGCCTCATTCGGACAGCATGCTTTACAGCGTGAAATGAAATAAATTTTACTTCATTGTGAACAATTTTTGAAGGAAGGATCATGATTTTCTTACAAGATTATATGGGGATCAATGATATATTAGGACAAGAATAACAATTCCGTCCAGGCGTCGACAAAAAATAATTGCAAGATTACCTCAAAGTCTTGACGTTGTGTTTGAAAATTCAAAGGAGTGGCTCAGGTTTTTTCAATGAAGATTCTTGCTTCAACGAGAATCACGAGGAATTATCAGGAAAAGGACTAGGTGCTCATCAATAGCGGGCGGGGTGCAGACACAGTTTTTCATCAGTTTCTCGTTCTCGCGAGCCTTTCAACCGCTTGGAATTTTACCTTTGCCCTCAGTATATATGTATTTATTAATCCTTGCTGCATCTACACGCTGATAAAAATCGCTCAAATGACATTAGAGTCCTGGATTACCATACGCGTAGACGTGGAAAACTTGTTATGTACTCCCTTCCATAGGCTCAAGGCAGAGTGGATTGGTGGGGCGTGAACTCTTTTAATGCGCTCCCTGAAGGCTTTGTCCAATTGAATTTTAATTCTTTTAAAACAAAAATAAACCGTTTTTTTTGTTAATTCTAGTTTACATTCTTTTAATGAATTTTTGTACCATAGTCTTGTTTACGAAGGGGGAACATTATTCATAATGTGAATTATTTATTTGTATTTATCTTGACCTTTGACGCTTATGTTACCATAATATATTTGGTGTTCATAATAACGGAGGCCACGCTTCGCTACTGGAGCATCCCCGAGTGCCGAAAAGGCACTTTCGTGGGTGGTGTCAAGACCTATACCATTTGTTTTTAGTTGTTTTGCTATACCCAAGCGATAATTCTCCAATTATTCACTATAAAATCGTACACGAAGCAGTCTTAAAAATTTACCGGATTATCATTGAGGAAGAAACTCAAGCTTGCAGGTGGTTTGGACGGCGCCGAAGAGCAGTTACCACGCAGTACATCGCCAACGTCGTACCTCTCTCGTTCCGTTCTTATCATAGGGGTTCTTTTTGGAAGCTCTGAAAAGAAAACAACGTTTTTTTTTAATACATTAATCGAAATTATGTATTTTGGAATATTCGTCGATTAATAATTTATTTTTATGTATTCATCCCCAGAATCACAGAAATCAAATTGTAAAATATTGATTATTATATTGATTCAAGAAGCAATTTCCTCGTATTACTATATACTGATTAAGGCTACCCCCATGGGGGGCTAAAAAATGCTAAATCGTTCCTCGAACTTTCCTATCAACCACGCAACCACGAACTTCAGCCATCCTCGCAAACTGTACGAAGAATCAAGTGTTATTTTAGAATGTTTCTAGTTTGTGAGGGATGTTGAAGGTTGTGTAAGAAGATTCTTAAGAAGAAGGGCCTTAGTCAGCGCAATTGGTCACCGTAAATATGAACAGGAATATTCGGCAGATTGGAAAACAGGAAACGTATTTTGCTGTTCGGATATCTTGTCCTCGCTCTTCCAGCCATCGCTCGCAATTGCCTTTTTTTTCATCAATTATTTTTCTGGAGTATCTTGTAGTTTACCGAGAGCCTGAAGAACGATTTTGAGTCACAAATACAAATCGAGTTGTCTGTCTAGGAGGTAGTCTCTGAAATGTTCGATTCCGTGAATAACTGTCAAGATTTTGAACTCACTCAGCTGAATAATTATTCTGATGGGTGTTAAATTTCTTGTTAGAGTTATCCACGGGACAAAATAATGACACCGTTCTCGCCAGGCACGAGACCGAGGACACTAGGACAGTATCTGTTTTGATGCATCGGTGTAGAGCAAGGTGACTAAACTTTCTATAGGTGCCGCAGATCTTCGGCCATTACTGTCCTTCACCAACGTCACGAGCAGTCCCAACCGCCTTTGCGCTGGACCCAGTACATTATTAATTGTTATTGGGTTGTGATTTTTGAGAATTCATAAACTTCAATTTCAAAATTAACTTGCTCTGCTGCTCTAGGGTGAGCAATCGGGAGTAAAGGACTGCTGGTGACGTCAGTCCCCACTCCTTCCTCCTGATGGGCAGAGGGAAATCTGCGGCACCTATAGTAAAGTTTAGTCACCTTGGTGTAGATTTTAAGTTTGTTTACGAATGGAAACATATTGGCGATTGTAGCTATCACTAGCGGCGCTAGTGTCGTGTGATAATGAATCGCCGTACTCCCCACATAATTATGTTATTTTTAGTGAATGGTTGAACAAGTCTTGTGTTTTGGCTTATTATTTCTCAATAATAAGTCTTTGTAATCGTATCGAAAAAAATTTGTTTGACCCCCCCCCCCCGCTCAAAATTTGTAGTTTTACGTTTCAAAGTGCGTAGAATCCAAATCTGCAATAAAAAAAAAAATGTCCGTCCGCCGTCCGGGCCATATCTTGCCCTAGGATTGCTCGAAAAAACTCGTTCTTTCGCACATAGACTCCATTTGGGGTCTAGTTGGTCCTAACATCTGATCAGTTTGATCAAATAACCTCCTTGGGTTTTATGGGCCAAAAGCGGGTCCAAAATGGGGATTTTCAAAGGATTTGGGGTCATAGGGGTGTGGGGTGTCGATTTTCATGTAATTTCAAGCCGGATTTGACTACATCCATGAATAATAAACCCACAGTCGAAATAATAAGGCATTGTTCGATAATTCGCAGCGTTTTTTAAAGTGGTTTTTCGAGGTCAATGTCCGTAACATACCGGGGAAAAAGTAGTCAGTCGTTCTAAAGTGACGAGAACAGACGAACATAGTTTCTGATACATTTACCCGCATAACCGTCTTGTTTTCTTGATTCGGTGATGCCAATGGTACAATATTGAGGCCTCCTCGTCACCGTCGGATTATTTAGCCGTAGTTCACGGTAAAACAGTGTCACTGACTAACATTTTTGATACATGGAACTTCCTCATTGTAGAAAACTTGGACTAACCCTACTAAGTGATTGAAATATTTTATTTTGGTTCGCAAGGCGTCGCGTTTCACTTTGGTGAATAGTCATGAAACACATCACTGAATGTGCCCAACACAAAAAGTGCACAGAAAAGTAAAATATCTTTCACATTGAAAATTTCCCTTAATTGATAGCGATTTCCATTTAATATACTGCACAAGTGTAGTGAAGCGTCCTCTCCATAAACATATGTTTCAATTCAGAGAGGACGGATGGAAAAACTTACACCTCACGAGGGTGTTGCATTGAATGGAAAGCGCTATGAAATTCTTGGAAATAAGCTGCCAGACGACTGCATGATCAGTCAATTTAAATTCAAAGGGTCAAGTCGATCTGAGAAATTTGTGAAAACCACAACTAGTGACAGTTGAATTCATAGCAAACAACACCAGCGGGCTCTAGCGTGATTTTGACTTTTTAATTTCCCCCTTTTAGGGCAACCATTCATATTCATTCAATTATTTATTTTATTTTATTTTATTTTCATGTTTTCGAGTTTTCCAATCAAGTTTATTTTAAGTAGGTACCTCCTAGTCAAACTTTGTGACTTGATACAGATGGAATTATATAACTTCATTGTGATGACTGATGAGATTTGAACTTGTGGTTTACTTGATACAAAGACTTAAGGTAACAGCCAAGAGAGAAAAATCCTTATTTTTCCTTTTGTTCAAGTAATTTTATTTTTGAAAACAACTAGTATATTAGGTAATTAAATAATTTCTTTGCGTAGACCCTTTCGAATTTTATTACAAAAAATTTCCGACTAGTTGCGGAGTAGTGCAACCCGTTCTCAAGGCAGAAAAAAAATTCTTTGTCACAAGTCGAACACAAAATTCCTACAAATCTTGCTGACAGATGTACAAAGAAACTTGTTTCTCCACTCATTAAGAATTTTGTGTTTGACACTGTGACAGAGATTTTTTTCAGACTTGAGAATGGGGAGCACTACCCCGAAACTAGTCGGCAATTTTTTTTGCAATAAAATGAATAGGTCTACTGTCTACTCAAATAAGATATTTAATTCCCTAAAGACGCTTAAGCTGCGTTTACGTTTGAGAGTTTTTTGCTCTCGAGATCCTAACTCGCCAGTGTAAACGGACCAGAGAGTTTTCGGGAAGGGGATGCTGGGACTCTCAGAGAGTTCAACTCTCGAGAGTTAAGCCCGGTGCACACGATGCCATTTTCTCAACAATATTTCTATCAAGCAAGTTCGTTTGTGAATTGCGCATGCCCTCTTGCGAGGTGGTGACGTCAGTCCAAGGAGCAGGGCAATTTTTTCGTTATAGAACCTGTTCTATTTGCTTTCCAAGATTGCTTGAGAAGACCAATCAGGGGGTTCTAGTAAAGTCACGTGGTTTGGTGGAAGGGGAATGTAACCTGGTAATTTGTCCGAAAAAGGTTTTTCGAAGCTTAAACGGAGCGTGTCGTGTGTTTTTAATCAGTGCGCGTTTTGCAGAGCACTTTTGTGTGTTGTTCGTAATTCACAACAAATTCAAGTTTGACTCTTGAGAAAGATAATCTAAAGGGAAGGTAACGTCGCCAATTCCTTCAGCTAATCAAGAGGCACGCTCACCAAACCACTTAACAAGCAAGAAATATTGCTGTTTGTGAACACTACTTGCTCACCACCTCGCGACGAATCTGGCGGGAGAATTTTTCATCCAATACATATTGCGGAGAACCTTGTATCGTGTGCACCAGGCTTTACTCTCACCTGTAATAGCACCATTATAACATTCACCAAATAATTAAAAATGTGTCAAGTAATACTTCCCAATGCTCCCTTGTCATCTTTTGCACCTTGTTTTCTCCGAGTCAATAAAAGACGTTTTCAACTCCGAACTTTATTCTAAATAAATCAAATGTTTTTTCCTTTTGTAACCTTTTTTGGCCTATACTCATATGATTTGAACCCCGTGATTGATGATTGATGTATGAATGATTTTCACCGGTCTATGAATGGAAGGACCTTTTCTTGAACCTATACGTACCTAAACTCTCGCGAGACAGCGCCGCGCCGACGTCGTTTCAGGGTTTAGGGCTGAAGACACTCCTAGTTTCTTAACTTTCCCTCACTGTGGTCCAAATATGCCAGATGAACGGTGCTCATCGAATCAGTGCCCTCTTTTAAAAAAGAACGCTATCTTTGCCAACATTTCGCACGGACAGTGAAAATCATTTTTTTTTTTTTTTTTTTGGCATTAGCCCGAAAGCCAGAGCCACACATTAGTTTTATTGATCATTATACACCTTATAGTATAAAGAAAGTATATTAGATTATAAATTACACCACGTGATCTACCTTAAGTAAAAATTGGTGTAGGTGTTTGTACACATTTAAGTCTTTGGAAGCCAATAGGGTTATGTAGTTAAATGGGTTTTCCAAAAATGGCGCTAAGTGGCGGAACAGCTCAAGTCTTTCTGAGGTAAATTTTTTGCAATGCATGACTACGTGTTCCAGATCCCCTACCATATGGCACGATTCGCATTGATCAGACGTCTGCACATTGATTTTTTTAAGATATGCCGGACAAAGTCCATGATTGGTCCTGAGACGACACACAGCTGAGCACAAGTTTTTGGACACCTTCTGGTTGTGGAACCAAGGGGGATCATTTATTGTTGGGTTGTGCCCTACGTAGAATAGGCCAGTTTCACATGTATTGTACCTGTGGTACCATGTTTGATATAATATTGACTTGCTTAGCCCAAAAAACTCAGTGTAATTCATTTAAATTTTTAACTGATCTCCCGTAGAGCACGCTTGTTTCGCAAGACGGTCGGCTTGCTCGTTACCAAAAATACCTGAATGACTTGGTACCCAGAAAAAATTGATTTTCTTGTTTTTCTTTCTAATTTGGCATACCATATCTAACGCTTGTAACATTAGTTCGGGGCTTCCGTAATATCCTAGGGGATTGTCCATTGCTTTTAGAATGCTCTTGCTATCGGTAATGATAACAAGATCATTAGTCGTGTTAAGGCCGTTGAAATATTTCAAGGCCTCTCGCACCGCCACCATCTCGCAAGTGTAGCTCGATGTATTGTCCGGAAGTCTAAATTTGCTTCTTATGTCGTAAGTTTGGTCATAGAACGAACATCCAGACCCATATTGGGACTTTGACCCGTCCGTGAAGATGTGATGAGTGTTGGCCATCAGCTTTAACTCTGACTCCACCACCTTATTAGAGGGACCCAGTGGGGTTCTTAAGTAAAACTTTTGACTAAAAAGGCAACTTTCCCTATACAAACTTTTGTGTACATCTTTAGTCAAACTGAATAGTGGTATTGAGTAATTTGTACACTGGATCTGAGGTAATATCGAATGTAGTCGTCGGAAGCTGCGTACAAGCATTGGAGAGGCTTTTTTCTGCCAAAATTTATGGGTGAGGTCGAGCGTATTCAGGTGATAAATCTTATTTGCCATGTCAGGGAAAAAACTCTGAATTTTTAAAAGAAGACGGTCTGACAAAATCTCCCGTCTGATTTTAAGAGGGGCTTCGCCAGCTTCGTTCAGAAGATTGTTAATAGGGGTAGAGCGAAGCATTCCCAGGCATAAACGGATGCATTTATATTGTATTACGTCTAGCCTTCTGAGGATAGATTCACACGCCGATCCATATAACATACACCCATAATCGAAGATAGAGCGAACCGTCCCTTTGTAAAACAAAAGGCTTACATCTGGATCTGCTCCCCAACGGGTATGTGGTATCATTCGCAATACATTAACAAATTTTTCGGCTTTAAATACCATTTTTTCTACGTGGTTCCTCCAGGTAAGTTTCCGATCGAAATGTAAACCCAGAAATTTCACTTCATTCTTAACGGGAAAATTGAAGATGTCTAATTTCAAGTAACCACTCAACACACTAGATCTACGTCTAGAAAAGGGGCAAACTACTGATTTATTCTCTGAGATCGTCAGTCCTTTGTTGCGAAGCCATTCCATTGAACCTGCGCATGCCCTGCTGAAGTAACTCAACACAGCACTCTAAGCTTGACTCTGTTGCGTACAAACAGACGTCGTCCGCGTACTGCAGTATATTCACAGTATCTGAAAGAGCGTCCTCCAAATCCGCCACGTATATCGCATACAACAAGGGATTCAAGACTCCCCCCTGAGGCAAACCTATATTGGCAAGCCTGGGGCCAAGTCGAGAGTCACCAACTTGCAAGAAAAGTTTGCGGTTCGAGATCAGCGAAATGATTCTGTGTGCAAACATTTGGGAAACCCCGATTTTAATCATCATGTCGTACAGGATGCGATGATTGACGTTATCGTATGCGCCTGAAATATCTAAAAAGATAGCCAATGTGATTTTTCCTTCAGTGAATCCTAGTTGGATGTCGGTGGTTAACTTGGAAAGACTGTGAATAGTGCTTCGGCCTCTGCGGAATCCATATTGGCTGCGGGGAAGGACATTTTTGTTTTCCACCCAAAATTCTAGACGGTTCTTCAGAATCCTTTCGAATGTCTTGAGCACACAGGAAGACAGAGAGATCGGACGGTAAGAGTCGGAGTGGTTAGAAGGTTTATTTGGTTTCTTAAGGGGATAAATTAAATATTCTTTCCAACTGCCTGGGAAAATTCCACTTTGCCAAATATTATTGAGGAGGTTCGTTAGTAGCTTTTTTGTTGACTTAGGACAGTTTTTTAGTATAGGGTATGTTATTTGATCTTTGCCAGGGATGTATTTTTTGAATTTTTAATTGCCACGTCCACCTCCTTAACCGTAAACTCACCGGTAAGAAAGCACGCCGGGTTGGATATTGTCGAAAAAACCAGGCTAGGCTCAGGCACGAAGTCAGGAGTTAATTTACGTAGAAATTCGCCACACCACTCTCCTTTACTAGTTGGGAGGATGATATCAGAAGCTGGTTTTTTTAAATGCTTTAATCTCTTCCATACATCCCCAATAGGGAAGCTACCGCTAAGCTGCCCACAAAATGTTCTCCAAGATTGACTTTTTGCCTGCTTCACGACACGTTTTGCAGCAGCAGCTGCTTTTTTGAGCTCCAAGTATGTAATCATTGATGGGCTATTTTTGTATGCACAGAATGCCGCAGACCTGTGCCTTTTCGCAGCTGAGCAGTCATTATTCCACCAAATTGTATGTTTCTTATTTCGACTGGAAGAACATTTAAGTATGGCTTTGTCACAGGCCAGCTTAAGATATTGTTGAAAGTTTTCGTATGTGTCAAGGCTTGTGTAATCATAGTTAGCCATATAGCTTCTGAAATCATCCCAATTTGCTTCGCTTTCATTCCATCTTCGCAGGGGTTTGGTTCGGGCACAATTCTTAATTTTAAATGATGAAGAAATGATGATAGGGAGATGGTCGGATCCCAAGGTATCGTCAATCGTGGCCCAACTAAAATGTGAGGCTACGCTGGGGGTGCAGAATGATAGATCAAGTACAGAAACGGTGATGTTATTGAAGTGATTTATAAATGTGGGGGAACCATCATTAAGAAAGATTAAGTCGGCTTCATGAGCCGCATCCAATAGTTTTCTACCCTTGGGCTGCGAAAAACTAGAACCAAAAGCCCTATTATTACAGTTGTAATCTCCCAGAAATAAAGCGGGACCTGAGCTCGTACTGAAAAAAACTTCCCATTGACGTTGGGATAGTTGGTTAGTGGGACTGTTGTAGGTTGAGAAAATATCGAGCATTGTACCTGAGGTGAGTTCTACGGAAATACCCACAGCCATCAGTCCTTCTATAATAGGCAAGTTCTGAATAATTTTAAATTGGATATTGTCCTTCACTAAAATTGCCACTCCGGCTTTTCCGTCCTGTCTATCTTGTCTAACAATGTTGTAATTTTTTATAATATAAGATTTATTAGGCTTGAACCAAGTTTCAGAAATGGCCGCGATCTGGATATTATTTTCAGCGAGAAAATTGTCAGTTTCAGCTATTTTTGATGCTAAAGAGCGAGCATTCCACTGAAAAATTTTAAGTTATCATCCATAATTATTGATTATATTATTTGACTCCTCGTCCACCCAAGGGAAGAGGGGTAGCTTACTATAAATTACTATGTTTGTCTGTGATGTACTGGATAGTTTGAGATAAAAATAACTTGGTATCCTCGTGAGTAATTTGGTTATCTTTTATGCCAACTTTTTTAAGCAAATTTTTTATAATTTCTTCCAACTCAGATTTGAAGGATTCGTTTTGTATTAGGGATCTAGTTTTCTGTTCTGAATGTTCACTTCTGTGGGGATTAGATTGGATTAAACCGCCGGTAGTATTTTTCGGTGTAACGTTATTTTGCGCAACAACATGAGGGGGGAGGGAAGGTCGCGAATACGTTTAAAGGACCGTGGAAAAGAGCTTGTTGAAGTTATTTTTCTGTTAGGATTAGAATTGCCGTGAAAAAGGAGTGGAAAAGAAGAAATATTATTGAGGGATGGGGGGTCTTAATTTGTTAGCAAATGATTGCCCATTTACAGCGGACCTTGCCTCGTGATACGAAACGTTGCTTTCGCTCATTACTTTTTTAATGTTTTTTTCTGTTGAAAACTGAGGACATTGATTCCTGTCCGTTGCAAGATGTGCACCATTGCAATGAACGCATTTTTTTTCTCCTGCCGTACACTCGCTCAGTTCATGAGCATCTCCGCATTTACTACAGCGTACCGCACCTTTACACTGATCTTGGAAGTGACCATAACGTAAGCATTTATTGCATTGTACTACTCTCGGAATGAATGGCTCCACTTCACAAGCGACGTAATGAATCAACACGTACGGGGGCAAAGTCTGTCCTCGAATATTAAATGCTACAGAGAAGGTCGGTGTGAATTCCTTTTTTCCTGATGAATCCGTGGTGCGACGATTCAGTCTTTTAACTGAAAATATGTCCAAACTTTCACCATTCGGCCCTTGAATTACATTTTTCATTTCTTCCTCGCTAAGGGATTTTTCAACACCTCTAATTATTCCACGCCGCTTGATTAAGAACCCTGGAATATATGTTTTAAAACCTTTCTTTTGAAATACTTCATTTGATACTAGTTTATTAGCCGAAGCGTAATTGTTAACTTCGATGACAATCCGATTTCGCCCTTGAGTTTTTATTGAAATAACAGTCTTTGAAATTTCTGGTAAAGATTCAAATATCATTTTCCCGACAGACATCGGATGAACTCGCCCCACGCCTTCTTTGACCAGATTCATACTTTCTACATAAATTTTACAAGGTCCTGTATCCTCCTTACGAAATAAAAATTCGATTCTTTCGCTAATGCCTTCTTGCGGGCAATTCGATTCTACCACGTCCATTCCCTGAGAACTAGAGTTCTCTCCATCCGTCTCCTCCCCCATTACGGAGGAAAAATAAAAGGAAAAACTTTATGCTGTGCCTTCTCCAAGCACAGAAAAAATAAAATAAAATAAAATAATTAGGACTTACCAATTAATCTGCGTAAGAAAAAAAATAAAATAAAATAAAATAAAGATAATTATACTTAGACGTTGTCACCGATCGAAAAAGAAGATCCTTACACGTCCAAGGTCTAACTCTGAATCCACCATTCGACTGAATAGATCATGACTGAATCTATTCGGTGAATAGATCATTCGAAAGCTCACTAAATTAGAAAGTTTTTCCAGCGGTAAAAATAATAGTCGACAATTTAAGAAAGTTTAGAAAATCACGTCAGGAATTTTCCAAATTTTTGAAAAATGGAGTTTGTTTCCGTTTGAGCTTCTGTCATGCCAAATAAATGTAGTTTAATCATGATTTAAGTGAGCTATTCTGTAAGAAATTTTGTGCTCTTTCCAACGAGCTCCTTAGTTTTGGGTTTGAAAGAATTACGAGGCTTGCAACATGCAAATTTCTAAAAAAAGAAGCAAGAAGCCAAAATAACGTAAAATGGATGATTCTGAGAAACTAAAAGGAATTTTCAAAAATGTCACATATGCATTTTGGTCCCAAATCAGGTTTTCCTCTGAGCATCTCGTTATTAGACACCCTGTATATTCTGTTATAACTTTTATTTCTTAGACGTTCTTCTTTGTTGCCGCTTGATCGCTGCGCACTATGCCGTCAGCTATATGGCTTCTAAAAGCTCTATCTCATTTCCTGAGTGACCAACTGAAGCTATTAGTTCCGTTGAACTCACCGTAGCCCAATCACTTTTTTTTTTCGTCCATTGAACACAACCCCCCAATGCCGTTCGATCCACTTCTTGTTTTTTCTATTCGGCTAAAAATAACTTAGCTTGGCCTAAGCCCTACGCCTAGAGGAATAACATATTAGTCTGACATTTATACATTTTTCCATGCGATGCATGTTACATTGGACATTGTACAAGAAGAGCTGAAGGAATAAAGAAAATATGTGTAGCAATTATAATTACGGTGAAGTAGCGAGACTGAATAGAAGAATAGTGGGGCAGTTTCTTCTCTCTCAACTCCTAAAACTGGGAAATTAAATTAGGCACTAAACTGCACACTGATACCACGTACACGACACCCCTCTCCCTTCATTTCAAACAACGACCCACGACCAGAGAAAACTGTCGTTAAAACAATCGGCGTTGAAGGCACACGTGTACTATGGTCATGAAGTGGTGTTTAAGGGACGGCAAGGTGTGGAACGGAAGACCCTACTAAAGCACGGAAAAGAGAAAGTCATATTGTTCCTCGCACCCGAAACTTTGTAAATTTGTCCTTGGTCTATAACAACTTCTCTCCTTTGCGAGTTTCAAGTACAACAGGACTCTGTTCAAATGGAAAGTATCGCCACCAGGTGTTTCGGACATAGTTTAGACGGAAAGGAGTGTATGGTACAACCACCCCCTTTACTTTCTATTAACTAAGCAGAGACAATGTTTCATCAGTTCCCAACTCCCCTCCTGAAAGCTAATCTTTGATTTTGTGCTACTTTTGAAAACACTCAAAAGTAGCATAAGCTTTCATCTCAATGGGGGCTTGTTCCCATACCAACCCGGCGTTAAAACATTTCGTCATCAAGAGGAAACGGAGTTTTTGAAGCTGCGAACGCTACAAATTAAAGGATAAAAAGATTTTGGAGAGGATAGACCTTCAAAAGAATTAACAAAGACGAGAAGAAAAAAACATTGAAAAGGAAGAGTTGGGTTTTATCGCGATTCACGAGGGATTGCTGATTATAAAAGAAGAATAAATTACCTTATTCGATCCCCCCTCCAATATAATATTAATAATAATCACCTTATTTTGGAATGTGCCAGTTCATTATTAGAGTTAATGGGAAGCTTTAGAACGCTTCCGATAAATTATCCATCAACTTATTCAAATTTCAACTAATTCAATGTTCCAGAACCGAAAGCAACGATTGATTTCATATACATATATGTTTGAGACACCGCTAAGCCGCCTTCACACACAAGCTTTAAAAAGCTGAGCTGTGGGCTTCAACCAATTAGAGTGCTCCACCCTGTGTATTTAAAGCTTGCGTGAGAAGGCGGCTTTAGTGTGGCCAAAAAACTTAGCGGCATTTTACTTGAAATGATAAAATTAAATTTTTATGAATTTTATTCCTCTCCACGAAATATGAAAGTTAAGATTTTGCGAGATCGATGATGTTATGCCAGAAAATTGGGGCTTTGCTATTATATATTTGCCTGGCCATCAGTTGGCCCTTCTCTGAACGTACAGAGCTTACCAGTTTTCCACGCGGCAAAATGGTAAAAGGACAAAAAGGAAAATGTAATAAGAGAGAAGGGTTGATGTGCAAAGGAGACTGTAGAAATCGATGAGTGAAGGATGAAACTACCCACACTATCCATCCTATAACCCCTTTGTAACCCCAGCATCGCAAACCCCTCGTCTTCTTTCCTTGTTTTCATCTTTGCGTGACCCCTTCACCGTTTTCTGGAAATAATGATAAGGAAAGGGATCCCCCTTCAACACCACTTCTCTTATACACTTTAAGTGCTATACCGAATCAGGAACCTTTCGACAGAGCACCCTGCGGCATCATCGGCTTCTCCCATTGTTTCCGCACTCAAACCTTCTCATTCTCCCCAAAAACCCTTTTCGGCCCTAATATTCCTCACCAGGTCAACACCCCTCTCCCCACTATGAACTTATTGTTCAACGACCATGGTTAAAGCTTTGTTTCTGTTTAATGGCTGCGGATAGGTGAAGGGTTAACCTTCACTTTGCATCTGAATTCCTTTCGATTAATCTTCCAAGAAAAGTGATTACAATTCTGATTGTTCTGTGACCCTTTTAAGTCATTAGACAGATTTGAGCTCAAAATGAGAGTATCAAGGTAGTGCGTCGCAGGGCTCACGGCAGAAAGGACCAAAAGAGGAGAGAGATCGCGTGGGATGGGTTGATGAGGGGTAATGAAGGTCACGATGACTATACTTTTTGTGACTGCATAACAACTTTTTTAATTAACTCGTTTCCCATCATTGAATGGCCCTCTACTTTTCACTAACTATAAGGGTTTTACGGTTTTCAAGAAGGAGCTAGATTTCCAAAGGAAGCTTGTGAACTTTTTTCACTTCAAAGCACCATCAAAAAGGTTTATCAACAAGTTGGGCTTCTGTTACACGAAGGCTAACCATTTGGATTATTTATTTAAAAATAAGTATTGCCGCTGTCTCGTTCTTGCAACTCTTCTGTTCACTCATCTTGCCACCTGAATCACCTAAGCTGCAACATGAAGTTAAATCACCCAAGGGGTGAGCGACCCAACTGAGTTCCACACCAAGTCCTTCTCTGTTGTTGCGACACGGCGTATAATAGTGAGGGAATGCTTTTTGATTTATGAATGCCTTGTCTTCTGTGCTTACAGTCTCCAAAAAGCCTGATACGACAAACCAGTGAGGCAAAACAAACCGGTTTCGGCTGCTCACCATCTTCAGCGCATAGAAGTACACTCAAGTCTTGGTCTTGTTCTTGCTTTTCGCATCACTGAGTAGGAAGGACTTAGGCACCAAATATAGTGAGAATTTTTGAAAAAAGTGTCAGATTAGGCGAATCCCTCCAGATAATCGTCAGATTACGAGAGGGCACGTTTAGGACGTCGCGTCGGAATGAAGCACATATATCTCAATCTGACGCGCTCGTGTATTTCAAAATTACGATTTTTTTTTTGCACATCCCGATAAGAACCACGAGTTTGCGTCACCTCCAAATCGTCAGATTATTGAACGAGAGCTTATTTTAGGTCCACTTAACATTCCCTTAGAATATATATGTCGCATCCGTATCGAGTAATTGTCCACTTCACGAAATGGATGTCCACTTCACGAAGTGGCTCCACTTGCCGTAACTTCAAAAAATTACGACATCTGGACAAAAAAATTGTCCATTTCTTGAAAAGGAAATAGTGTTTGTCCGGTTGCTGAAATCAAGCTTCCTTACCGAGCGCTCGAGTAAATCCCCTAATGTTATAAATTTGCCTAACTTATGTTAATAATTTTGCCTTATGACTCGAGCGGCAATAGTCCTTTCGGGGACTTCCAGCTCCTCCAGTCCCTGTCCCTTTTCTATAGGACCAAGAAGTGGCTAAGAACTTGTTGCAACGACTGAAACTTGGTAGTTTACAGGCCTGTGTGAGTTCCTGACGATAAAAACTATTCATCTCTACGATGGAAGGCCCAGATAAAGGGACTAAATTACCGCGCAGTTTACCGTTTCAGGGACCAAAATTTAAGGTTTAGCTTCAAAAGTAATAGTTTATGGGGGGAAAAATTACCAGTTTTAGGACAACAAAATCTGGAATAGAAGGCTAAAAACGACAGTTTTTCACCAAAGATTTATGTATCGTCGAAAATAAAGGATAGTGGGAAGAAAAATGAAAAGACCCGCAATTGGGCGAAAATCGTATTTTATTTAGCCCAAAAAAATAGGGTAGAGGGAAAAAGCCTTGCGGCATAAAAAACCCTCGAGTAAGTTTTAATGTATCAATTAAATATCGGATAATGATTGCAATCGTGAACAAATTAACGTATGAATTAAGTGGTAAAGCACATTTATCAAAGTATGAATATCAGAAGGTATAAAGCACAATTATAAAGCAATAGTTTGAACCCAAGTAAAGGGTTGCGGGGAAACCCGCGAGTTAAGCTCATTATTCAAATGGAATGAGTGGAATGAGATATGGATAGCTTACCGGTTGTTTAATCCCGGTCTGTGTTTGACACGAGTGGCTTGCTGGTTGTTTGATTCCGGTTTTATGTAAGTGATTTGTGATAGAAGGGCGTTCAACGTACGCCATTCCCCCCATCTATCGTTTTTTAGGGGAAGACGCTACAGGGAAAAATATTTTTCTTGTGAATTATGTTTTTACGTTTCGGTAAATTTCATTCAACAAAACAATTTAGTTTACGACGGATGGTAACCGTTTCTGTGCAAATTCACTATCACTGATGACCACAAATTGATTATTTCCAGTTCTCAATACCCGAATATACCTATAAACCTGTATAAAGGCAATGGTGCATCTGACATTGTTCCCAGTGAAGCTGCCCACCCATAGATCAAGGGCTGACTACGCCCCTGACTTATTTCATGACATGCGAAATTACAGCATGTGATCACGACAGGTCATCATCATCAAACAGTAGAAATTCCACGAGATCACCACCCTTTGTTTCGTCAGTGATCACATAAAAATCATTTCTCAGATTTCTCGGATTTGTCTCTCTAAAAACCCTCGTTTTGATGTTTCTGGCTCACTAAAACCCCAGTTTCGTGAGTTTTGTTGCTGAAAAACAAATTATGCAGGGTTGACTTATTCAAAAGCAAATTTTGCGGACACGAACGGATTTTTTGACAGGCCAGAACCGCAGATTTAGACCGTGGGTTTTTCCAAAAGGCCAAATCTGCGGGCTTTTAGCCGGTCGTTGCCCACTCACGTGCAGTCCTCGCCTTCGGGAAAACTTACCAACGGTTCAAACCCATTCGTGTATGGTGAAACCCACCGATTTTGAAAAACAAAATCCGCAGGCCTGAACTGTCGAGCATTCCACAGACCAAAGGCAAAAGCGACGGATTTCGCATTTTTCTAAGGAAAAAGGCCAGCCATGTGCGTCTTGATGGGTCTATGGGCGTGACTCGACGGTGTAATGGATACAACACTCGCTTCGAAAACCAGTGGGCCTGGGTTCAAATCCAGCTATTGCCCATTTTGCCATAAGGCTGCAGCGAGCTATGCCATGGCTTTCTCGGGTTCGTGTGGGCGTTCTCGGCGGTGGTGCGCGTATTTGTCGATATACAACGTTTAATTTGGTGCGAGAACGCGGTTTCAGTCGTCAGCTCCCAGCTTTTACCCAATTTTATGCTTATTATTTTTATTAATTTTAATTTTTCCATTTGCGTAAACAAACAAACCCACGAACAAGAACCGAACGTTAGTCGGCCTGTCAAAGGCCTGTTAGTGGCTTTTGACAGGCCGATCCTTCAGATTTCAAAACCCGCGGGTCTAGAGTTCCGAGATCCGTCGGTCTCAACTGCACGTGTATGTCGATAAACACATAAAAATAAACATCGGCCCTCGGGTTTAGAGAACTGATGGTCAAACCGAAGTTCTTGGCCAACCCACAGACCAGGACCGCGGGCTTCCCAAAAAAATCCGTGGCCTGTCAAAAAATCTGTTCGTGTATGGGCACCTTTTGTCTCACTAAAAAATCATTTCACTTGTTCCACTAGCTAACTAACCATTTTCGCAGGTCGGGTTTTCACGAAGCTGGTGCAAGCCATCTTCGCCAATTTTCCCCAAATTCCTTTTACAAAGTATATTATTATTCTTTATCCAAATTCCCTATATTCTACTATAAGCTTATTGCTACGTGTCTGGGATGTCTATGCAACCAAACAAAATGCATAATTTTCATATCAGAGGTATGCCTCTAAAATTATGATGGCCGGGGGGGGGGGGCAATTGGTAAAACTGTAGCAGCCAGGTGGTAAAATTAACTCTCAACCCCCTATATTTTGCTACTTGTGCCCCTGAGTCCGACTACTATACATATACAAGCCCGACTACTGTATACAAGTCCGAATTCTACACAAAAGTCCGAGTATAGTAAACGGTATAGCAAACCTCATTTTGTTGGATTATTAAACACTTACTCAGCGCTGAGCTAGATTGACAGTTTTGCAAGTTCGGCAAAAGACTAAGTGCTCATCAAGCGCTGAACAAGTCTAAAGTTTTGCAATGCGGCCAACGCATGCATTGTGACACAATCAGATTTAAAATTGTAATGAACGCGGACCACTGCGGCGGTGGTTGCGTTGGTCTTGAACATGCAGGAGCATCGGATGTGTCAGCTCTTAACGATTAGTAAGAACTTAACGATTAGTAAGAAGATAAATATTTTAATTAAACTCTTTTAATAGTGGAAGAATCACAGCGTCCAATTTCTGAAAATGTCAGAAACGAATAAATCTTCGGGGAGAACAGGAAAATCAAAATTAGTAGGAGTAATGCTGGCAGGCGTGCGGGAGCCTAAACTTTTCCAGCCTCCCGCCTTCCCCTCGCTCCGTGGCAGCTGTTTTCTGTTCCTCACCTCTTCGTCCGGAAACGAACGTTGAAAGAGTGGGAGGTGCGGCTGGAATTTAATTCCGAGGAATATATTTTCAGTGAAATGTACTGCCCAATTAGCAAAGGTATTCCAGTTATTTGTCTGACTTGGCCCTGTCGCGGTTGCTTTTCAAAGAGTTGGGGAGTTTTGGTTGTGGAAGGGGGGCAGATAAAATGGGGTTGTCTCCCACGAGCCCTCTCCTCAACAATGCCTGTAATTAATAACAGGGTTTTTCTTCGCGCCATGATTGTTAGTTTTTTTTTTTTTTTTTTTTTTTTTTTTTAAGGGGAATGAGGGCAATGGGAATTCAGGGGCGAACGGAATGAGCGAGTTGAGTTTGGTGTCGGGGGGAAAAATACGGGGTATCCAAGTTTTGCAAACTGTAGATTCAATATCAATTTATTTTAGTCCCTGTAAGAAAAATGATGGCCCATTAAAAAAAAAGTTCAAAACATAGGGAGCAAGAAGAAGTGGTGTGAGAGAAAGAAAAAAAGGAAATTAGAATTCAGGAGAGAAATAAGTTGACTGTGGGGGAGGTATGGGATCGAGAAGGAAAAGCTGTTTTTTCCGGCCTCTTCAAGTTCTTGTTTTCAGTGAAAAGATCTGCGCCTTTCCCGACCTTTTTCCCTTCCAACCCCTCCTTTCAAACACAGCATCATTTCTCCCGTCCCAGTCACACCCTTATCCTAAACCTTCATGCCCTTACAGAGTCCCTCCCCTATTTTCAAACTCCTTGAAACCGCCGTGGATTAATGTCATTCTCGAAAGCGTTTGTCACTCTATGTGCGCCTATAATATGTATAGAAAACGAATAAAATAGTAACGGAATGGGGGAAACTTGAAAACGTCACACGCTATTTATGCGTATATATGTACATACATACGTATTAGCAAACCTTAGTGATGAAACTTCACGTTTTCAAAAGGAATTCAAATATAAAGAAGACTGTAAATGGGAATATCATTTTCACCACATTTATTTGTAATGGTTAGTCAAAAATAGGGAACTGTGGATCATTGCACACCAACTGGAATCACACATTGTGGTGAAATGTCTGAAGACAAATTTTATAATTGAATAATGATCATTCCACTAATGCTTGGAATTGAAAGTATCCCACCTTTTCTATTTCCATATTGGACGCACTAAGCTGATAAGTGGTTACCAGAATCCGTCCAACATAAAATAATTTTCACAGCGACGAAGTGCCGTGTTCTCTTCCAGCTTTCTCGTTCAAACGAAATAGGCACTCTGAATTGATAAGTATAGGTATAATTTGTTTGAAATGTTCTAGCGTAATAATAAGGATTTAAATGTAATTAAGTATATTCATTACGAGTATGATGCTAAATTTTTCAAGTATGTACCATTTATCATGTCGTTTCAGGTACTAGATATATTTGCGACGTTAAAATTTATGGAGGTACGAAAACGATGGGATTGGAAAACATCATAAATGAATAGATACATTTTGCAATTTTTATACACCTTTACTACCTATTTATATACCCCTGCCCCTTACCATTACTACTGGAAAGGGGTAGGGCTATTTGACGGTAGAACAGCACACGTTGTGAAAATAGCATTGTCAGGTGTGGGTAGCAGGAGTAAAGTGAGAGATTGTAAATAATGCAAAATGGGGAATAGTGGAACCGTACCCGATCCGTTGTCGTCCCTACGATTACAACCAAGAAGGCCACCACTCGGTTTTACAAGTGGTCGGAAGGGGTTGAGTCTTGTGGTCAGAGACTACCCTTTCCCACCGTCCACCGTTCTTATCCCTTTTCAGCAAACAACCACACTCCTCTTCTTCTTCTTCACGAGTATTTTGCTTTTAAGGATTGGGGTTGATGAGAAGTGAGTGGTGTGCGTGGAAGAGCGAAATGGACTTCTTGTTTAGTTTGGAAAATCGTTGGTTGGCGAGTGAGGAAGGGGTACTTCCTTTGCTTCTGTATTTAAGTCCTTAGCTCGCAAAACGATGGTGTAAGTTATGTGAGAGGGTGTGAAAAGAAGAAGAAGAAGAAGAAGAGTTGACTGTCAAAGGAGCGAAAGTAATCCACTACATTTTTACTGTGGGAGAGATAAACATGACTCTGAATTAATAAGTAATTGATAAGTATAGTAAGACGACCTACGGTAGACAACCTTCAAAATACAGGTACAGCAACACGGATTTCAGCACCATGTTTGATCCCTCAGTCATTAGGGTGGAGATCATACAATCAGACAGGTAAAATCACAGACGCCATGTTCTTTCTTATCAATTATCAGTCTAGTAAAATCCACCTTTTGTTGATGCTTTGTGGAGCTCCGTTTAAACTGATAAAAACGATCATGGCGCTGTATGCGTCTACCAACCAATGCCGGTGCCAATTCACCGGTATAGTTTTCTCCCAAACCGGGCATTCATGCAAGCTCCCCATTGTCATCGAAGCAACAAACAAACGCGGAATGCGGTCGAAATAAATGAAAATACCCTACTTATCAATGAGAGGTGATAATTGTAATAATATGAGGGACCAAGTATGGTGCGTGTTTCAGTACTCGTGTTTTATAGTGCCTTACCTACAGGTGGTGTGAAAGAGAATATACCTAAATATGTCCCAAGATATGGAGGACAGCCGTTGTGGTGCCAGTTCTAAAGTCAAGCTGGCAGTTACAGGCCCGTGGCGATAACAAGTTGAATTGGGAAAACTATGGAGCTGTGCATGTTGGTGAAGCGGCTGATGGGTTTGCTGGAAGGAGAGCGGCTGTTAAATTCATATGCCAGTGTGGGTATCGAACCGGATGATCTCCGGTAGATCATGCGGTGCAATTCAAGAATGTGATCTCGTAGGATATGTATTATGTATAGCTGACATGTGGTAGTGGTCTTCTTTGAGCTGGCAAGGGCTTTTAATATGACATGGGACATGGGGGCAACTGATTGTGAAGAGACTGCTTGACGGGGGGATAGCATTGTAAGATTGCTGCACTATCTCAGGCAATTGTTGGAGAAGTGAATATTCCGGGGCGTTATGTCAACGACCATAATACAGGAAAATTTAATACCGCTAGGATCGGTGCTTATAGCGAGGTCCACGTTTTGGCAGCTATTGACGGGATAATCAAAGGTATCCCGTGGGAGGTCAGTGTACGCCGATTATTACCATTTACATGTCAGACGATGCAAATTAGGATCTAGATAAAATCGTGCAAATAAGTAGCGAGAATGCTAGATAGAAGAGCTGGGTAAATTTTCTCGGTTCACTGAGAAAAGTACAGCCTTTTTCGGTCGATTCTTAACCAACCTTCGGCTTCTTTTTGGATAGCACGATGGTCGATTGAACTTGAACCGAAGATCATCGGTCAGGCATTACCCGAAGAATTATCTATCGGCCCCAAGATCGGTCAGCAGGGTACCCGAAAGTCGGCTAGCCTGTCACCCGATTTTTGGTTTTCTTTAGCCCGAGAATCCTACGTTCGGCTAGTAATTGAAACGATGGCATTTTAATCGGTTAACCGGAAGCCTACATTCGGCTAGGAATTCAACCGAAGTGAGATGTTTTCGGTTGACCTGTAACCGTTCATTCGGGTGAGCTGTCATTGGAAGTATTTTCTTCGTGTTGCTCTTGAACTGAACATCGATCAATCTGGCATGCACCTTCGGTTGTCTGTGTACCAACCTGCCTCGCCATGTTGGTTAAAGCTTTACTGAAAAGGAGCCAGATATTATGACCATTTACTAATGAACCGGCTATTAAGCAAACCCCTAGTTAATTGGCCAGGCTGAAAAGTTTAGCCTCGCTGGATCATCAGCAAATTTTCATGTCAGCTGACTGAGGATTCACAGAGCAACATCACCAATGATGAAAGATTATAATCCTTCCTAACAAGCCTACAAGCAGGGCTGGGCAGTAATTGAATTACATGTAATTGAATTACGTAATTCAATTACAATTAGTAATTGGTAATTTGTAATTGATAACAACACGCCATTGTAATTGGTAATTTGTAATTAAAAGCACTTTTTCGAAGTAATTTGTAATTAACAATTACCAATTACATTTCCATCTTCAGAGTCAATATTACTTCGAAAACTCAGCGGGTACTATTTCGCGCCTTACTTGGAGATTTGGAGGAGATTTTGCATGAAATACTCTGAAAAATACGTGTTTCACGCACGTGTGCACGCTTATCCCTCCCTCTACCTTTTTAAGCAATAATCACCATTTTTTGGTATTAACGAGCAAAATTGTAAAAAAAGAACTTCAAATAAGGTAAGACACAAATAAGGCAACAGGCGCCGGTCTGTTGTGTTTTTGATGGGTAACAACTGTTAAGGCGGGCTAAGATAAAGCGCGGAAGAGCTCTATACCCACACGCTTTTTGACCGAAAATATATTCGGTTGTTACGGCTACTTTATTCGGGTCGTGTGATAATCGAAAAATAAATTCAGTTGGGATTTCGTTTGGCTAGTCACCCGAAGAATTCATCCTTGAATCTATTCGTGTGAAGCTTACGCTTTCTGATCAACCGAATAATGTTCTGGGGTGAAACTCGCCCGATTGGTGTAAACACACGAACCCATCGTGTCAAAAATTATCTTGCCTAATTTTTACCTGAAAATTATCTTGCTTCGGTCAAAAGTTCAGTCCAACCGAAGAAGAAAAATGGCACATTTCGTGCGACAATCACTCGTGCTTCGTCCAATAAAACGCTTTAACCGAACCTTAAGTTGAATGTTGCACGAACGTCGTGCGATATCGACCCGAAAACTGCTGCCAGTTGACCGAACACCTATTCGGTTGCTTGGCAAATTTCTTCGGTAGAACATTTTTTTCTCAGTGATAGGCAAGACGAATGTGACGCATTTCTGCAAGTTGAGAAGACCCCAGCGAGGACTATTCGATGCCTTAGATGGTGATGGAATTGAGAATGTAAGGCTGTTGGGAGCGGTGTTCCACAATAATGCATTACAAAGAAAAAAAGAGGGTGATGAAACTTAGCTGGACCACCATGCCAACCGTAACAAAAATACTGAATAATTTTAAGTTTTTTAGTGGTTGATATGAACCACGGAACTGTTCTGCGTTGAAAAAACAGAAAACCGCATGAATTATGAAAGGACATTATATGATACCACCTAGATATTGCCTTGCCTCTCCTCAGAATAGAATAGAGACGGTGTGGTGTCGAAGCATTGAGGCCATTTCTGCATCCAATACATTTAGGGCATCAGAAAAATAAGTTTTTACTTTTGTTTCTTATGAAGAACAAGAATTCGAGGCTGAAGAAAACTTGAGTGATTTCATTTTTTCCTGAAAAGAAGAAACCGTGATGTGCAAGTGTGAAATGGTTAGAGGCATGTTGTGGATCCGGGGGTATGAGTATAAGCCTTAGGCGAAAGTAATCCTCTGGAGATGGCAATCTTAGATAGTTCCTTGAGCGTAGATATCAAGAGAGAGTTTTTCGTCACCCGGGCTTCCCTTTCCTTTTTACCATTTCTTCTTCATCAGACATTTTCTCTCTTCTCCCCCTCACCATTTCCTGAGTTCTTTAAAAAGCGGATCAAATGGGAACTTAATTCCAAAGCTTTATAGGACGTTATTTTTATTCCATTCCTTGGGAAATAAAAACTAAATCAATAACTCCGTCATTTCGGCATTGAGTTATTTGGAAATTTCGTTCGTCCTTGAAGAACGTTGACTATAAAAGGTAGACTATAGCCGGTAAGACTGATCTGTCAGGAAAAACGTTGCCTACGGTAATAATTAATTACTTCTTTGCGACAAACATTGTATTGTGGCTCCGGGGAAAAACTGCTTAAGCCAATTTTTTAAGAAATGTGGTTTTTAGCTGTCTTGAGCGCGCCACACACGATCAAACATGCTTGACAAGCATGGTTTTATTAGTACGCTTGTCAAGCATGTTTGACGTTTTACGCCACACCCACGTGGTCAAACTTGCCGTCAAGCTTCAACTTTAAAAGCGCGCTCAAGCTTCAGAAGTGTCCCAATACCCTTTTTTCTCGATGGTTTGAAGGTTGGATGGTTTGAAACACCCCACACGTTTATGTATGGTCTGTTTGTCAAACCTCATGTTTGCGAGCAAATGTTCTGGCAGTGACTGAAAACCGTCAAACGTGATGTCAAAAAATCTTCAAACATGACCCCACACACGATCAAACTTGCTTTTCAAGCGAGGTTGGCAAACCATGCTTGTCAAGCAGTGTGGTCCGCTTTATAAAGATTGCTTTACTGCATAAACCTGTGGTGCCATTTTTGACCTCTATTATATGGTGATATATATTTTATTTTTTATGGCTCCCGTAAAAAAGCTTAATTCAGTAATGGTCCTAACAAACCAGGGAAAAGTAGCTTAAGTATACTTTAGTTATTCTTCCCACTCATTTTGCTGGGTGATCATGCATTTTGGCTAGAGGAAAACTGCTCAAGTCGACTTACGTGCTTTTTCCCCTTTTCAATGACGATAAATATCCATATGGATCTTGGGGAAAATAGCTAAAATCGACTTAAGCTGTTTTTCCCCGAGTGAGATTTGCAGTTGAAATTCAGACAGGACGAGTGGAAATGAACTGTTCTAGAGCAGCATTTTATGTAAATGAAAACGCTATTAGTGTTCCAATACGAAAAACATCGCGTTTTAACTCTTAGTTTTGAAAATGTTGAGTCGCTGCGCGTACCTACCTTACATTCTGCATTCAATAATGATCACATGTTCATCTTTGAGCTTATCAATTGATCAATTATGCACGATTTCTTATGCTCTATACCAGCAGTACTACAACTTACTACATAATATTACATTCATTTTTTATGAGTGACGTGGAAAGTGGGTTTTTGGGGGCTCCCTCTAAGCGCGAATGGTCCACGATGACCCAATTTATTGTTGGCTGATATTCCGCTCGAAGAATTCAAGGAGAAATTATTGAACCCTTAGCCATATGTTCATTTTTTAATGAATGCGCATTTCGGAGCGACCCCCGCTCCCTCATCAGCACAAATAAACAAAATGAACACCACCGTTATCAACACAACACAGTGTTCAATAATTCCTCATTGAATTCTTCGAGAATTATGGTCCACTTCCTCGCCCGCCAACAGTCGTTTAATCTATAAATTAATTACATAAATTGAGAACTGAGCTAAATTACCATGCCAAACTATTGCCTTATAGTGGGGGAGCCCACGATGCTATATGGGGATTTACTCGAGCGTCGTAGAGACCTATTGGGTTGCAAAGCTTATATGATAAAAAGATAAAATTGTTATATGATGCACACCTTTTCATCGGTGGGGGGAGCGGCTATAGACTTTCAAAAATGTAAAAAAAAAAAAAAAAAAAAAACTGTTGTATATACATTCTCGAGCGCGTCAGATATTTACAGCATCAATTGTCTCCGTATTTTTAATGAAGTATGCATGTTAATCTGACAGTTTGCATGGTGGGGGTGGTCGTACGTAAGGGTTGAAAATGAAAAAAAAAATAATAATAATGGAGCGCGTCAGATTTTCTAAGGAATGTTAAGTGAACCTAAAATAAGCTCTCATTCAATAATCTGACGATTTGGAGGTGACGCAAACTCGTGGCCCTTATCAGAATGTGCAAAAAAAATCGTCATTTTGAAATACTCTAGCGCGTCAAATTAAGATATATATGCTTCATACTGACGTTCTAAACGTGCTCTCTAGTAATCTGACGATTATCTGAAGGGATTCGCCTAATCTGACACTTTTTTAAAAATTCCCCCTATATTTGGTGCCTATGTCCTAGTTTTCTGCACCATTTTCGAAAGAGTAAGTTGAGGTTAACTGAAATTGTGATGTAAAGGACCTTTTTCTACAATAGTTGAATAATGATAACATTATTCAACTGATATGAGAGAGAAAAGCGCAATTTTTTTAAAACTTAATTATTCAACACATATGGCAACCTATTCAGTAAAATTTAGCGCCGGCGCTAATCCACCCGTCTTCCCGAATTGGAACATATGTTTCACACAAGACGGGTGGGCGCTAAGTTCCACTGAATGAGGAAGTAACATAAAAAATAATAAAAAATCGCTGGAGACATTTTTTTTCTAAAGAAAATGACTAAATATGACCAGGAATTGAATATTAGTGCGTAAATGATTGATTTCGATTTATAGCGAAATAATAAAACTTGCCAATTTTTTTTTGTTACCTTAAACGGCCGGTCTGTGACTCGTGACGTAACTAAAGGGTCGTGACCCCTCCCAACCCTCCGCATCATGGCTGTTATCAAGTGTTTCCCCTTCTTGACCATCCCCTTTCTCTAAAGTCCTATTGTTTGATTTGTGGGAAGCTATTGTGAAGGTTATGCGAAGGCTGTTATTGCGTCATCAGTCTATCTAGCCTATTTCAAATGGGTCTCGCAACCCAATAGTTTTAAAAATTAATACAAAAATATAGGTCCTGATTTTATGTGAACGGATCGTGTTTTCATGAGTTTTGGTAACCAAGCTAGCTATCATGACGGCATGGTTTTGGAAAATGTGTTACTTCCTCATTGGCACCAAGAGTTGAATAATGACTAAACTTTATCGACGATTTTTTTCCATTTCGGCTTATGGAAATCGTCAGATTAGATATCTTTCGTTATCCTTGAATTATTCCCTTCAAAATAAAAAAAAAGTAGCCACGCTCGAGAATGTCAAGATGACGTTTTTTTTTTACAAGTTTGTAGACCTCCTCCGTTTTTGCGTCACTCTTAAATTGTCAGATTAGTGGAATATAGACTTTTTAGCATGTAATTAATTCCCACTTCCTTAATCTGACGCGCTCGAGAATGTCTGATGATCAATTTTTTTTTACTAATCTGACGCTTTATCCTTGACGGGCGGCCACATTTATAGGGCTCATATTTGGTGGAGATACTCAACTAGGTACAAGGTATCCGCAGTATGTTAATCTGACGCGCTTGAGTAAATCCCGAAATCTCCTCTTGGGCTCCCTGACTATTATAAACTGTTTATATGCCTTTCAGACGATATTTTGAAACGATCGTACCGCTCTCTACAATTCGTTTGAGTTATCAATACAACTTTGAGCACGACACTCGTATTGCAGTATGCAGTAGCACCTCCGCTGCCGATGAGGGGCGATCCATCGGCTCCGTTACTCGGCTCAATTGCCGGGCTGAGGGGACCTGTTCTGTAAAGTTAATGATAGTTGAAAACAACACTTGGTAGCGACAGTCGTTAGCGATGACGTCATGCTGAGATGTTCTGTAAGAAAACAACACTACCTACTTGAAATGTCGTTATACGTCATCAGTTAGGATTTGGTGTTGGAATATCAAAACAGCACCCAACTATATATAAACCTGGATTGCTCACAGCGGACTGGAGGGGCATGGAGAGGGCAGGTCGTCCCCTGGTAAACAATCACCCTGTCCCTCTCCTAGTTGTTGCAACAGTGCAGTTAGTAGTTATGGCAACACGGTACTTATTTTGAAACCCCACCCCTCCCATCCACTTGGGAACTTAACTGATTGCTATTCTTTATCAGCAGTGATGAGCAATCCAGCTCTTTTATATATCGTTGACAGCACCTCCAGGGTGTTGTTAACCCGTTCGTTATGCTATGCTGTTTATTGCTATTCCGTGTATGTGAGTCTACCAGACTCACGTATAGTATTTCATACACATTCTAAATTCTAATCCGAATTCTAAGCAAGGTCTGAAATAAAGCATGTGAGAAAATTAGGCGTTCAAACTAACGAAAAGAAACTACGCCCCCCCCCCTAGCCCGTCATTATGAATTTAATGGCGTTTTCCATTCAATGCAATACAATAGTGTGGTGTAAGTTTTTTCACCCGTCCTCTCAGAATTGAAACATATGTTTATGGAGAGGATGCTACACTACACTTGTGCAGTGAGTTTAATCGAAAACGCTATTACAATAAACGGGGAAAAACGTAAATAGTATACCAGATAAACAAAATTGAACAGTGCTTTTTTCCCCCACGTACAATAATTATTGCGCAATAATGTGTGCTATATTTTAACGTGTAACCTATGCACGTTCAAGATATTGCACAATATTTGGGGTTTTACCGATTTTTTTTATGTTTCTTCACTTATTTCGAGTGTTTCCTCTTCTGGTTTCCAGGTGTTGCCTCACCAAGCGAGCTAAGGCGAGCTTTTTTATAAATTCATTCGTGGAATCCATTGCGGATTTGCTGAAGCATTCATGGATAACAAATCCATTGAAATTGCATCATGCGTCTCAGAGACCTGCTGGATTAAAGCTTGTAAGTCTGATAGATTCCCAATAAAAGAGCAAGTGAGTCCGAGAGACACATACGCAAACCGTGTTTCAAAATGCATGTGAGTCTCGGTGACTTACCAAGGTGTATTTTTCATATCATTTCTTTTTATCGTAGAGACCCAGAGCCAAGGAACAATTCTTGAGCTCCTGCACCTCAAAGACAACTAAGCGACATCCTAATCTTACGAAAAAAGGAAAATAATGAGCCATATAAATAAAAAATAGCATGACCTTATACTTCAATTATGCCCATCAGTTTATGAATGAAAATGACGATTTTTATTCATTATTGATGGTCATATGCTTGAAAAAATGCAAGCATAAGGTCATACTCTTTTTTATTCATACGGCTCAATGTCTTTTCATTTTCAAACAGTAAGTTGCTTATTTTTCACGTCTATCCATAGCTAGATTGACTTTTTTTCTCTAATTAGCATGATGAATGCCCAGAAATTGAGGTTCTCTTTACAGAACAGGCCTCCAGGACCGAGTAGCCCTGGTGATTGAAGGTCTGAGGTCGAAACGGAGACTGGACCGCACCGTGGCTGGAATCATCATGAATGTTTGGTCGGTGCAAGGCCCCCAACATTCATTCTGTTCAAATTTGATATAGCTAAGGGTTCGGGGTTCATTGGTGCCCCATAATATAGCATAATTATAAATTTATGTATGATTTAGCAAGTACGCATATTAGGTACTCTCTTTTCCGTTACTACATATTCCATAATGTTGTAAATTTAATAAAACGACTGGCTCGAACATTTTACTATTAATGCACAGTCCAAATGGAAAAAAATAGCGTTAAAATACTCGTCTGAAAATGACTTTAAAGTGAATAGGGCTAATTTTTAGCCCTTTTATATTTTTTTCACGCCAAGCATCCATGGGTCAAAGAGGAGAAATCAGAGTTTAGAGGGGGAGTAAAAAGGGATTTGTTGTCTCATTGACGCCCTCAGCTAATGCCTCGATTAAAAATACATTAACGTACTTCGCCAACCACATAAATTCGCATGATCATTGGTTCTTCCCTCTTCCTTCGAGCTAACTCATCCAAAACTGATTCCATTTCCTTTCTCTGCCTACATTTCTGTCAGAAAATCACAGTTCCTTACAAACGAAAACTCGATCACTTTTGCCACCACCTCACATTTGATAAAAAATTCGAGAAAACTGTAAATCTCATATTTGCTCAAAAAGAGAGGAACGAAAAATCATCAGAAGCAAAGACACCCGCCAACTTCCATCCCTTTGAAAAAGGAGAAAACCCAATATAAAGATATTACTTTCGAGGCTCCAATAAGAATAGAGAATGAGCGTTTGATGGGATTTCCTCTTCCGCTTCTTTCCGTCGTTTTCTCAGAACTCTTCCCCGAATCACCAAGAAGGTTAGAAAGCAACTCTCCTCTTGCTGCAGCCGTCAGGTCTGCCTCCCTCTCTCCATTCACAACACTACTACACGCGATCCTTTTCATAAATTTTGCCTCAGTTTTTGTGACAGTGGTAGGGGATGAACAGTGGCAGAAAAGGAAATGCTTGAGTTATATTCCTACTGTCGCAGAAATAACACTGGATTAAATAGAATAGGATTAGCTTTCTTGATAGAGATGAGTCAATGGAGGATGTGGAAAAAGGGGGCTCGGAAAGGCCAGAGAGTAGCTGAAGCGAGAAGAAACTTGAAGGGGAAAACTGCAGGAGACACTGTGTTTTTTCCATCTCCTCCCTTCTCACCATAGAAAACTGGGGACAGAGAGAAGTAAAACCAAATGAAATTTAAAACTCAATCAGACAGATATTTTCGTGATTGTTCGAGCGAACAAAACGCGTGGAGGGAGGCTCAACTTCATCGCAGTGTTCGAGTTGAAAATGAAAGAAACCTTATAGGCTATAGATGGGGGAGAGTTTTCAATAAATCGAGCTTTTCTCTTTGTTAATCTCCCAGAAGTAACTCAGCTTTCCAATTTCAGAAGAGCTCATTCCGTAAATAAAACGTCACTTATATTATTACTAACCTTTCACATTGCTTTCATGGTAAAAATAAAATAGAAGGCCCCCCTGTGTATTCATTTTCCTCTATCGAGAAATTTTCCCAAATGCTCAAAACGAAGAGGAGTGTTGTAAATTGCCGGATTTTTTGGCCAACGTCCACCTCGCAGTCGCATATTAGTACGGAGCACTGATTATATATATATATTCTTCGTTTTTCTTCCAACAATGAGAAAACACCCATTGTTGTTTTCAATCTGTTATGCATCAACAGTGACGCGTAGAGGGGTGGAACGAACATTATACGGAAAACGACGCTCTGAGTGTCACAATAATTCTTTTATTCCGGAACACCGAGACTGCCAATGGCTATAAATTGGGTGAAAAAAGTGTGCCTTTCCTTCTATTTTCAGTTTCTCGCATATTACTATTTGGAAGAAGTGGGTCAATTTTAAGAGGTTAGATTGGAGCCTACTAGTCTTAGAGGTATCATGAATGATCGAGCAGTAGCAATACTTATGCCAGAGTCTAAAGACACGGTGAGAAGTAACAATGTCATTTTAGGCCTCATGTCTTCATTACACTTCCCATCCGTATTATAAAGTATAAATTACGTTGAAGATAATTCTTGACAGAAACCCCGCTGAGAAGCGAAAACCTGAGGCATTGCATGCAAGTAACTCTCAGGAGAGAGAGCAACGTCGTTTCTGGATAAAGAGAAAGAGAGAGTGTACCTACTGAATATTTAGGCACATAAATGCGATATGATGTTATGAATAAATCAGAAATGTCCCACGCTTCCATATCTCCTGGAAAGGAGCCGCGTATTTAACTCCTAAAAGAGCTTTGTGCATGTTTAAACTTTTCGGTGAGTTCAGAGGGTGGAGAATTAAGTGGAATAACGAAGGCTAGGGTGAAATTAAATTATTATGTGAGAACTCACCAATGACCATGAGCTCTTTCGAAACAAGTGCTGTGGTAAAAGAGGGTGCATCTGTCGTCACTTCACAACTTATATTCCCCGATAAATTAAAGCCGACTTGACGAAGAACCACTTGACTGGCGTTTGACATCGACACCTGTAATTTAAAAAAATTATCAATTTAACATGGATGACATTACGGGCAATGCATGTATGTTAATAGTGGAGTGTCATAAATACAATATACATATAACCCGAGAAAAAATAGCTTACTTCCTAAGTAGAGAGAGAACTAAAATATGGGGCAAGGGCGTCACTCGTTTCGGCACGGTCTATTGTTATCGAGCCAATTAATATTACTACGACTCGGCACTGTTGAAGCAAACGAAGAACCAGACGGACTTCAAGATTGCACCTGACATCCCATGTGTTTGTTTACATAAAAAAAAAAAAAGTTATTGTTTTAGGTCTTTGGAGATTTGAGAGTTAAAAAAAAATCCAATTTTGAAACTTTTCTTATTATAAAGCCTTTTTAATCCTTTGAGCTTTTATTTTTCTCCGCATTATTTTCAATTGGCACAACCCAGTCACCTGTGAGATGACCAACGTTTGTACAAAGTCGTTGCTTGGACTGTACCGTACTGATAGATCGTTTGTTTACGTTATGCTCCCATGTTCTTACGGGAAGATTTAATAATTGAACCCTGGACAGGAATATATTTTTATTGAAAACATGTCATTTCAGTTAACATGTCATGTGAAAACATGTCAGTTTTGCACGATGACTTCCCATGTCAGGGTTGTGGCCTCTAAGCGTGGTGTTGCTGTGATATTTGAAAAGTGTAATGTCAGAAAAATCAACAGTATAACGAAACTCAAAACAGAATACTCGAGTTCCACTGAAGCTGGGTATTGGCTGAGTTCGTTTTTTGGCTTATCTTTCATCCACCCAACTGATGTGGAAACCGTATTTACGGACCTCATCAGCATACCTCCCCCTGACAAAGAAATTCCACAAAAAAAAAAACAAAAAAACTGGAGAACCATCAGATTACCTGAAATTTGCGGACTATGTGTACGACAATTATGTTTCCGTAGAATCCGACTTCCCCCGTCTGTGTGGCCCGAAACAGACGACGACAGCAGCCCTTATTGGTCGACTAACGGAGCGGAGCCCTTTCACTCACACTACAATGCCCAATTTTACATTGCTCACCCCAGCATCCACAAAGTTATATCTAAATTACTTGAGATACAAGTGGAAACGTACGTCAAAATTAGAAGTGACCAGGTGCCCCGAGCCACGCCGAAGGCCGCACAAGACAGGCAAGACCAAATGCAAGTGCTATGCGAGCAGTGCAGCCGCAACGAAATCACTCTAACGAAACAAGTTATGAAAATCGGGCAGAAAAATAAACCTTGTATACGTCATTTGAAGTAGTTTTCGTGTAATTATTTCGTGTGAGGTGTGACGGGTAATTATTATCGTAATTATTATCATCATCATTGTATTGAGCTAGCCGGGAAAACACCTACTTTCTCGCTCCTTCTCAGCCCGCAAAGTCGAGCTTTGGAGTCATGTATGAAAAAAAATATCTTTGCTTTTTAGTGAAGTTCGTGATAGATAATTCAGACACTAAGGGCGGTATTGAGAAACCTTCCTTGAATTTAAGGCCTCCTTAAAAGTGCTTCGAAACAGATGTCACGTTTTAACAGACCAAAAATGATTTTATACAACTTTAGTTAAAGTCGCTCTAAGGTTAGTTTCTGAATAGGACCCTTAAGAATACTTAAATTGTACTTTTTGTTGTTACACGAGCTGCACTAATTTTCAAATAAGTGATGTCCCTTTTGTCCTATTCTCATTTATCCAATGAGCACTCCGGGAACTTCGCCAGTTTGACTATAGGTGGACTGCTCTCTATGAAGTGCTGGGCAAGATTAAGTCCCGTATATTGCTATTTCTGAATGGTACTTTTTCCACTACATAATTTATTCCAATTCGTTTCGTTGGGAGTTGTACACAATTAACAGGTAAACAGGCTTATTTTATTTCGATGAATAGGGCCTAATAAATATGGTGCTTCCTGAAACGTAATCGCATCGTACCCACTTTCAAAAGAAACGAAGTGATTGATTTGAAATGGATTCGTTTCACGGATTCATAGCTCATAGCCAACAAGATAGTGCGATACCACCCTTGCAGCCCACCTATACATCTCTCAGTTTGAAAACTGATTGCGAGAGAGAGGGAGATAGTGAAAGAGAAACTCATGAAAGTAATGAGGTAAAGAAGAAATTGGGTAGAGATCCTTCGAAGAGAGAGAGAATAAAAAAGACGGATCGGAGATTTCGAGCCGGAGACATGTACAAAAAATCTTGATGCTGGGGGTGTGGGGGATTGATATATTTTGCTGGCCCACTTCACCCAACGAAACCTAGCTCTTCCCTAGTCTGGCTTCATTGAACCCGCACTCTTTTTTCCTCCTTTCAGTAAACAAACGGCAATACACCTACAGGCTTCAACGCGATGGTTACTGGTGGCGGCTTTAGCCAGCGCAGATATATCACCTATGTTTGTAGTCGGCGCTTTGCTTCTCTCTTGGCCGAGTTATACTATTAATTAATTTTTCCCTTTCCCTTTCTTTTTTCCCCGAAATACCGCTAAAAAGTTGTTTTTTAACTGTGAATCGAGCTCCCTCCCCATTACTCTCCATTAACCAATATTTTTTCCCTGTTAAGACCAATGAAAAATATTGAAAAAAAAAGAAGAGATATTCCACTGTCTCGGCACGGTTGTCTGGCTTGTATTTTCAGCTGGATAAACGTTGAGAAAACGTCACTCCATACTGTCGGCTCCAACATCTGTATCGTTCGTTATTGAACTCAAGCCGTGGCGCCTAGCCACATCATCCCCAGTCCCGCCGTTTCGCCCTCACCAGTGTTCTCATCAGTCCTCGTGAATCGGTTTGCCAGATTGGGTTGAGCGTCGGGAGCTGGGATCGTAGTGCAGTGGGACCCAGTGACGAGGGGCGGACCATCGGTTCCAGTCCATACTTGGCTTAATGACCAGGCTGATGAGGAGCATAGGTAGCTGCCGTCTGAAGACCGGAACGGCATAAACGGCAGTGCCAGTCAACTTTGTTAACCCTAAAGCTGGCAATGTATCTCAGGAGATACAAAGACTTATTTCATCATATTTCAACTCCTGACGTCATTTTTCCCTAGATAGCAGATCCGTTGCTATCAGAAGCGTTTTGGGTCCGAGTGGGCTTGATAGATAGTGTGAATGCCCGGTTTTCAAACCTGTAGTTTCGATCTCACTCTTCACCGGTCTTCCCCCTTGCTCCACGTCATAGCGTAAGTTTTAAATGACGATTTTGCTGCTTTTTGCAATACATCTCACTTGGGGGGAATTTTTTTACCTCAAATATAAGACTCTTTTGTGATTGGAATTAATTTTGTGATCGTTGTTTTTGATTTCCGTAAACAAGTAGGTGAAGTTTTAAATTGTATCTCTCAGGATACATCGTCGAGTATACCGTTGTTTTTGCCCGTTGATTTATTGTGGGGGTTTCTGGCAAACCCCTTACAGAAAGTGTTGTTTTCTTGCTCTGATGGTAGTATATAAATACCACATTAGGTTTCTAGGGTATCAGAATTAATTTAGGGGTGTTGTGAAGGATAGATTTTTCAAAAATCATCAAAAACTTTGTTTTTTCATCCAAGTGCGTTGAAATCCAAGGCAAGTTATTGATGAAGTGGGACTCCGAAGAGGGAGGAATAGCATGAAATATTATTTTTCCAGCAATTATCGGGTACTTTGTGCGACATAAATAAATGTAATGTTAAAAACTTAATTTTCTTGAATGAATTTCCCAGCATTATGAGAAAAAGTAGGTACAGAAAAGTAAGCAAATGATGTTAATTTTGTATCTTTCAAGATACACTGACAAGTTTACCTGGCATCCCTGCTGGCATGCTGCAAAATTAACATCATTTGCTTACTTTTCTGTACCTAATTTTTCTCATAATGCTGGGAAATTCATTCAAGAAAAATAAGTTTTTAACATTACATTATTATTTATTCAACAAGTATGAAACGACATTTCGGACTCTATTCGGCAACTAATAGAAATCTCATAGAACCGATTGTTCCCTCGACACGAATGGGTTTTAATTCCACTTCAATAGGTGGACATACACGAGCATAGAGATGGGCGTTATCGTTATTTTTCGTAAACGTTAATTAACGTTCGTTGACGAAAAATAACTGTTACGAAATAACCGTTAAAAATTAACTGGTTGGTCTGTTTTGTTTCGTTCCCGCTAGGGACAACAGTTCTTCTCCCGCAACTGTTGAAAGTGTTAACTCGTTGATAGATAACGCCATCTCCGAGCGTTGAGAAGAAACTGGTTGAATTGATCAGTTATTTTTCAACGGTTATTTTTTAACGTGATTAACTGGTCGTTAGTTATTTTATTGTTAACTGTTGCGCCACAACAGTTAACCGTTATTTAACCCACCTCTACACGAGCAGATATCTGCGGCAGATTTCATGTTTTTGACAGGTATCGGTGGTGAAAATTTGCTCGTTAGTGGGCAATAAACGATGAAAGATCTACAAAGATCTGCCGAACGATATCGGCGGGAGTTCAAATCCGTCAGATGTCCCCCACTAACCTACCAATTTCTCATGAGAGATATCTGTGGGAGAGATCTGCCGATTTATGTGTATACTTATCAATTAATTATTTCTCAAGTGAAAAAACTTTTTGCTCCCTCCATTTTTTTAAAGCTCCATGTCTGTCACCGATCTCAAAATAATACATATATTTGATATTGTTAGTATGGTCGCTTAGACTACGAGGGTTAGTAGGTAATGCATGCATGCATGAAGCTGTAGCCGTAGGAGCCTACGTTGTCTGTCTTCCCTCGTCGAGGTGCGTTGGAAACGAACCGGTTTCGGCTGCTCGCCATCTTCAGCGTCTGTAAGTACAACTGAGCAGCCGAAACCGGTTCGTTTCTAACGCACCTCAACGAGGAAAGACATATAACGTAGGCTCCTACGGCTACAGTTTCATGCATGCATTAATACATATATTTCGAACCCGACCGATAAATGAAATCTTTCAGATTTCGGTCGACGACAGATCTCGATCTCAATCTGCCAGATGTGCCCCCACTAACGAGCAGATTTTATCGGGTAACAGATATCGGTCACAGATAACTTTTGTACATTAAGGGACGACGACCGATGTCATCGTTTGCTCTAGATCGTTAACGACATCTGTTGAAAATCTCGGCCGATCAAATCTGTCAAAATTATCTGTCCGTGTATGGGCCACTATAATCATGCACTAATTCGTGTCCAGGAAACAGAACGCAATTTGAGCCTTTCACACATGTCTGGTTTCGGTTTCTAAAAGCAATTAATAGGTAGCGAATTGTATTTTCATGGGGAAAAACGTCGGACAAAAAAGAAGAACAAGTTTAAAAACTCCATGGAAGGTGAGGTGCAGTCTCCGTTTCGAACTCAGACCTCTGGACCTCGGTCAGTGCGTATAGTGTAGTGGCACCTCTGTTCCCCGTCCACGGCTTTTGATCCTACTTGACAAAACCAAGTGAATGGTCTGGTGGGTCCGACCCCAATCGTCATTAACATTCATATACAGGGTGTATTTGGTCTACGTGGCATAAATGAAGGAGGTGATTCTAGACCATATTTGCGTAAAAAAATGACCAAATATAGCATGGTCCAAATATCAACCGTTTCCGAGAAAAACGCACTTTTCCGCTTTTTCGACGCATCGCTGGTTTGCCTCAAACAAACTGCAATAACTCCATCAATTTTGGTTGCACGTAATATTGTAGCACACCACTGAAAAGGGCACAAAATTGTCTTTTATTATGTCTACATGGTTTTGGAATCAGCTTGAGTTGAAGGCCCTTGGCCCGGTGCACTCTTGCGGCAAAAGTAATCTAGATTTTTGCGTCACTTGTAAGCTAGATACCAAGAGATACAGTGAAACGAATGGAGCAGTGCACACGGGAAGCGGCTAGGTATCTGCGTTGACTTCGTCGCCACTTGTTATATATTATAGAAATAGGTTCGCGTATCGAACAGTATGTATTTGTATTTAAAAACAAGAAACGGGAAACTGAGTAAAAAGTGTGAGAACTGCTCGCTTCATATTCGAAGAAGGAAACATGTGCCATGGGTTAATAATCATGGACGTAGGGTCATTATACACATATAATCATGTGTGAAACTAAGGAACCTTTAAAGACCCTTAAAGGAACCTTAAAGTGTAACGAGTTCCACTCCTTCTAACTTTCTACTATGGAAGCTTCTTACCATGTCTTTTTTAAAAATCAACAAAATATTAATAAAATATTTTTTTGCAAAAATAGTGTGTGAACCTCTGGAGCAAAGTATATTTTTCGGCCATGAAAATCACGTCTGCCCTAGTGCCCTCGGCAGCTCCTCGGGTGAACCTTCTTCTCTCGGTCAAAAAAGAGACTCTCGGCTTCCTAGGTACAGAATATACTATTATTTCTCATATGTAAATTATCCTTGCTCTTCAAATGCTAGTGATGACCCAATGAGGGCCGAAAATCGATTTCATAAGGAAATGGAACACATTCGTTATTTTAGCCCTCTTTTCATTGAAAGCCAGTGCCTGTGACTTTTTCTCTAACCAGACAATTTTGGGGCAGGCTAGCCAATTAAATAAATTGTTCCTGCTTAAAATTGAAAGCAGCGCACTTTGGGATGCGGGAAGTATACCGCATGAGGCGGTTGGTGATAGGAGCGAGGGCTTGGTCTCCAACACCCTTCCAAAACCGCGTATGCCAGTGTGTGGAGATTAAATACACAATTTCTCTCTCACACTCTCTCATTCTTTAAAAATGATTGCAAGTGGCTTGGCAGGAAATATAAGCAACATTTTTCAACATTATCAGTTTCGAAAAAAGAGTTTTTCTCCCCCTACCAGCCATTTACTAACTTGTTAAGGCAGATTAAACGGTAAAAAAACAAGTTTGTAATTGTTTTTGGAGTCATGTATCACTGAGAATGTTAATCATGAGTAAACAAAACAGGACAAACAATTGTTTTAGCGCTTCCCCGGTACTGTATCCTAAAAGTAGGTGATTAAGTTGCTCCAGTTGAAGCAGTTCTATCTGTGAGGTAAATTATTACTGCTGCTACACAGGTTTGGGGGGGGATTCCACGAAAAGGATTAATTGATGGAAGCAATTAACTTCACGAAAAATGATGTTCTTCTTTTCCTTGAGGAGGCATCCTTCAAAAAACAAAACATCAAGTTTGCTGAGACATTTAAGTAAATAATGTAACTTGGTTGATGTAAGGGAGAGGAGAACCCGTTGACTTGAATAAGGGAGGGCTTACGATAAATAACAGTTGGGTTTCCTTCATTACCATGTCTAAGAAGAGAAAGTTTTAGTTTTCAAGATGAAAGGGAAAAAGGGGAGTACAAAAGAAACAGTCGTATTTTATTCCTTGGTTTCAACCGTTACTCTGATTTACACTGCCGCCATGACGTCACAAATACACGTGGAAAAGAACAATAAACTATTTATCCCTGTATGTATTCAAGTGATTCTACTCTGGAACTTGGGTTATTAAGAAAAAAGGGGTTCCATCGAACAGAATCCAATTATAAATAATGAAAAGTTAAGCCCTTTTAAACAGATGTTGTTCAAGTGTGTTGTACACCTGAGCTCTACAGGACCATCCAATTACAAGCAATTTACCTTTTCGGGGATGTTCTCATTTCCAAGATACGTTCATGAGCTTGATGAGAGAAGGCGGCTAACCAATGGTTTGATGTTGGTGAGGAGATGGGGGGCTAGGAACTTTTAAACGAGATTTTCCTCTCCCCCGCGTTTAAGCATGGGCAAAAGGTGGTATCAATAAAATCATTACTAATTTATCTTTTCTCCCTACGACACGAATTCTCCCTACTCTCCTTCATCATTGAAACGCTCGTTCCCATTTAACTGTATTCAAATCCTCCTCTCCGGCTCATCATATTTAACGGTCCTCGCTCTTCTATCCGTGAAACATACTTTTTTATCCGTCAGCTCATTTTTTTTTTTTTTTTTCAAAAATGTGTTGCCCAATTTATTTGACGGGCTACTGAACAGGTTAAGAGCGCATGACATGGATTGAAATGAATTTTATTCGATCATTTTTACAACCAATTCCGTCGTGCATCGTTAAGTTTTTTTTATGAATCAGGGTGGGATTACAGTGCGTGGATATATCAATTTTCTTGTTATTGATTTTAAGGCTTTATTTTAATAAAAAAAACTTTATCAAAGAAATCTTCAAGTTTGCTCGTGTATTTTCTTTCTTAAAGGAACCTTTTGACGAAGCTTCAAAAGATTTTACAACGAGCTAAAAATGAATAGCTCGGCCTTTTTCACTGTTAGTAAATTGCCAATTATATATTCAGCAATATTTACTGGAATCTGTTCGATGCATTTCGATTTTACGTGTTCTTCAGCCGAAGAAGTGATGTGAAAAACGCTCACGCAAAATATTTGCGAAAACTCAATACTTTTTCCACTTCGAATGCCTGCAAGCCTGAAAATGACTTACCCTCTTGATGCGAAATTCACATGTTACTATTTACCTTTACATTTCTGCTGCTATAATCAAACCATTCCCAATTTTCTTTATGCTCTATTTTTGTCAATTAAAGCCTTATTTTCGAAAGGTTCAATCATTTCAATTTAATTGACAAAATTAAAAATCAAACGAAGCCATGGAACGTCTTCTGCGACCGGAGAAAACTAGACCTTGACCCGGTTTCATCGACGGCATCAATAGAATGGGAACACTGGTATCGCACTTTCTGCAACTTCATTGAGTCAATAGAATCAAATGACGAACAGAAGTTGAAACTACTCTACAACCTCGTTAGTCCTACAGTCTTCCAGTACATTAACAACTCTGAAACGTACGTCGATGCCATGAACGTCCTTCAAAACCTCTACGTCAAACCAGTAAATGAGGTGTTTGCTCGACATGAACTGCAAAGAAGCCAGCAGCAGCCGGGAGAAACCATAGAAAGGTATGTCGAAGCTTTGAAAATCCTAGCAAATAAATGCAAATTTAAAGCTGTTACTGCCGAGCAAAACTGTGCCGATTCTATTAGGGATGCTTTAATTAGTGGGTTGTCGTCAAATCAGATCAGACAGCGCCTTCTCGAGTCGAGTGCTTTGAGTCTTGCCGATGCCATTAGTCAAGCGCGAGCATTAGAGCTAGCTCAACAGCATTCTTTGGGATACAATAGCAGCTATTCCGTAAATTCAGCGTCAATTGAAAACTCCACCAATCCATCTTCCAACTTCCCTGAGAACGATCTTGTAGCTGCATCAGCATCATTTCCTTCAAAACAACCAGACAAATCTTGTTACTTTTGTGGTCGTAAATTTCATCCTAGAGATCACTGTCCCGCGCGAGAAGCGACGTGCTCGAAGTGTTGTAAATTAGGACATTTCGCCAAAGTCTGTCGGTCATACTCAAATTCTTCTAATAAAAAATCAGTAAAGCATGTCTCCGCAGTCGTTGCTAGTTCATCGACACCCTCCAGTCTTGAAAAAGCTACAGTACCCGTTTTTCTGAATAACTTCAAATCTTTCGCTCTAATCGATACGGGAAGTTCGATTAGTTTCGTAAGTGAACAGCTAGCTCGACAGTTGAATCTTGAATTCACACGTTGTCGGGAACGGATATTCATGGCTTCAACTTCATTTCAGTCCCCTGTCGAGATCCAATGTTCTGCAACATTGAAGTTACCAGGTCATTTGTCTTGTAAAGTTCACCTATACGTTCTACGCGACCTCTGCTGTGACGTATTAATTGGTCATGACATACTAAAAAATCACGAGAGTCTTAATATGACATTTGGGGGAACGAAGTCGGCCCTCCATATCAGTGCCCTAGCTGTAGCTAATGTCCAGCCAGCTGCCCTCATCAGACATTTGTCCCCAGACTGCAGGCCAATCAGTGTAAAATCAAGGAGGCACAACCCGTCCGATCTTTCCTTCATCAGAGAGGAAATCAACCGCATTTTAAAAGATGACATAATCGAACCAAGCGACTCTCCGTGGCGTGCCCAAGTTTTAGTCACATCAAGTTTAAATCACAAACGTCGTATGGTTATAGATTACTCCCTCACTGTCAATCGGTATACAATGCTGGATGCTTATCCACTGCCTAACCTTGAAGATGTAGTGAACAAAGTAGCTCAGTTTAAAACATTCAGCACAATCGATCTTCGTAGCGCTTACCACCAGATCCCAATCAAAGAATCAGATAAAATATTTACAGCGTTTGAAGCTGATGGCCAATTATACCATTTCAAACGTATTCCTTTTGGGGTCACCAACGGCGTGGCTTCCTTTCAACGGGTCATTGACGATATTATTCGGAAAGAAAATCTAGAAGGGACCTTTTCCTACTTAGATGATGTAACGATCTGTGGCACGGATAAGATTGACCATGACGGAAAATTAAAACAATTCAGGGAGACCGCTAAAAAGTATAATCTCACAATCAACACGGAGAAAAGTCATTTTAACCATACAGAAATATGTTTTCTCGGGTATATTATCAAAAACGGTACAATTAGTCCGGATCCTGAACGTTTAGCGCCCTTGAGAAACCTACGACCACCGACAAATGCCACTTCCCTAAAACGAGTCATGGGAATGTTCTCACACTATTCTAAATTTATTCAGAAATTCTCAGAAAAAGTCCACCCGTTAGTTAACTGTAAATTTCCTTTGACGGGGCAATCCCTGGAAGCATTCGAAGATATTAAAAGGTGCATAATTAATGAAGCAATCGTGGCCGCTAATCCTGACTCTCCGTTTACTGTTGAAACGGATGCCTCTAATTTCACTGTAGCAGCCACGTTGTCACAGAACGGTCGTTCTGTTGCATTTTACTCCCGAACTTTGTCGAAAACAGAGCAAAAACACGCTGCAATAGAGAAAGAGGCGTGCGCTATAGTTGAAGCGGTGCGTAAATGGCGCCATTATTTGACTGGAAGACATTTTCAACTTATAACCGTCCAACGATCTGTCTCATTCATATTTTCGAAAACGCACGCAAGCAAAATCAAGAATGAAAAGATTATGCGCTGGAAGCTGGAACTTTCATGTTATTCATATGATATAGCCTACCGTCCCGGTAAAGAAAATGTGGCAGCTGACGCTTTTTCTCGAATTTGTGCCAATATCACCCGATCTAAAGATAAACTGTTTGAATATCACGAAGCCCTCTGCCATCCTGGCATTACTCAGTTTTACCATTGGGTGAAAAGCAAAAATTTACCGTTTTCAGTAAAAGAAGTTCGTCGAACAGTGAATAACTGTAGAGTCTGTTGCAAAGTCAAACCAACATTTTTCAAACACCAAGGAACTCTCATAAAAGCTACTACCGCTCTCAAACGTCTTAAGGCGGGGTTTCAGGCGGGTCTCCTCGACCCCTTCCCAGTCACCCCTCGCCTAAACTTCGCAAATAAATTTTGGCTCCATTTCTGCATCAATATTCGATTTCAACGTCTCATTTTAATCTTCAGGAAGTTCTACAGTGACGTTAGATCTTGCTTTTCCAGATTTCGTCCCTAAAATTACCTTAAAACACATTCAAGTTGTAAAGTGATTTGGGGTTATTTTAGGGATAAAATTTGAAAAAGCAAGATCTAACGTCACTGTTGAACTTCCTGAAGATTAAAATGAGACGTTGAAATCGAATATTGACGCAGAAATGGAGCCAAAATTTATGTGCGAAGTTTAGGCGAGGGGTGACTGGGAAGGGGTCGAGGAAACCCGCCTGAAACCCCCCCTTAACATAGATTTTAAAGGTCCGTTGCCGTCTAGAACAAAAAATAAATACCTGTTGACGATTATCGACGAATTTTCAAGATTTCCAATAGCGATACCCTGCCCGGATATGACTAAAACTACTGTAATAAAAGCCCTAGATTCAGTCATTCATCTTTTCGGGACTCCTTCATTATATTCACACGGACCAAGGACCTTCTTTCATGTCCTACGAGCTGAAATCATATCTCAATTCCCACGGAATAGCAGCTAGTCGAACCACTCCTTACATCCCGAGAGGAAATGGACAAGTCGAACGCTATAACGGAATAATCTGGAAGTCGATTCAGCTAGCGTTGAAAAGCGACGCATTACCTATTACCCACTGGGAAGACGTTGTGGGAGTAGCTCTTCATTCAATACGGTCATTACTTTGTACAGCAACAAGTGAAACTCCTCACGAGCGCATGTTTGAATTTCCAAGAAGGACTGGGAATGGAACTTCAACTCCATCTTGGCTATCGACACCAGGACCAATCCTTTTAAAAAAACACGTCAGAGCGTCTAAATACGACCCAATAGTGGAAGAAGCGACACTGATCGATGGGAATGCTGAGTACGCTCAAGTCGAACTTCAATATGGACGTACAACGGTTGTCTCTACTCGAGACTTAGCTCCTTTGCCACCACAGCAAAACACCTTTCCTCCCGATTCAGCAAATCTCAATTCGCCCCTCAACGTTGACGATGCCGAGTTGCAAAACATCGACTCATCTCAACATAATCGTCAAGATTGCTTTCAGATTCCACTTCGCAGAAGTACAAGAAATCGGAGAGCACCATCATATCTATCTGACTACACAACTTGAAATTCGTCTTGAAGAATTCTACAGCCGGAAAGAATGATGCGAAATTCACATGTTACTATTTACGTTTACATTTCTGTTGCTATAATCAAACCATTCCCAATTTTCTTTATGCTCTATTTTTGTCAATTAAAGCCTTATTTTTGAAAGGTTCAATCATTTCACCTCCGAAAGCAGTTCCCCAATTTATGCAATAAACAAAATCTAATGAGCTCGCTATCTATCACTTTCATTCTAATTAAATCCACCTAATTAAGATGCTGCAACTTTGTCGTGGCAATCTAAAGTCCTCGAATCGAAGTTTCCTACAAGTTAATAATTAGGAAATTGGCAATCATAACGACGATTATGTAATTACTGCTGTATCAACCAGCCGACATTTTGTTTTTCCCTGCTCTATTATGAATTATGAATATGGATCTTTAAGTTGTGGCGCAAAGAGGAGGAGAGTCCGCTATCCAAAAATATGCAAATTTTATTCGGCAGAAAATACGTAAAGCTCCTTAGGTATGAACCCAAGCAAAATGGTTTTAAGACGATGGGATTTCTATTCGAATAATTTTCTCTCTGATAGTTTATCCCCTTCATCACCCTAGGACCCCCTTTTAAATAATTGTGTGCGCTATATCCTAAGGATAACTGAGTTTTTATATTACACTGACAGATGGGGGAGAGCAAGTCTTCAGGCAACTTATTTTATGCCTCTTTACGTATTTATTTCCATGCATGCGTATTTATGTGCATTAATTTGTAGTACGAGGTAAGATGGTTGAGGTTGGCCTTGAAAAATTCAAGACTCTATAGGATTCACCCATGAGAGATGGAATATTTGGGTTCAATTAATCGATTAATTATTTTTACTCCTGCCCAAAACTTGGCGAAAGTAGTTGTAGCCCGTCAAGAAGAACATGAAACCGCGGCCAGCGCTTACTCATTTGATTAGTTGCAACTTCTCTTTCCTCTACTTTCGTTACCGAATTGGTTGTCCCACTGTTTACCAGAGGTAACTGTTATTGGCGACGCCGCCTTTTGAACATCGGTGGCAACGTCGTGGTTCATGCGGATAAAGCCAAAGCAGCGGTTATCTTAGACAAAAATGTTTATAGTAGTAAATTGACCCAATTGCTAGATGATAAAAATACGTACAGAAAATTGCGCGAAGACCCTACTAAAAATCTTACCCAGGAGGTTAATAAATTTATCGATAAACTAATTAAGTACAAATTTATAGATAAAGCAGAAAAACCTAAGCTGAGTGCGTTGCACACGTATGCCCCGAGGATATATGGTGTAGTCAAAACTCACAAGCCCGATTTGCCCCTACGACCCATCGTGAATGGTATCAATTGTCCCACGGAAAAACTTGGGAAATTTTTGAACCGGAGTTTAAATAGTTTCGCCAGAAGCGAGTACGATGTTACCAGTTCGTTTGATCTGATAGAGAAAATTAAGAACGCCAAGATTCCGGAGGGCGCAGTCCTCATGTCCTTCGATGTTGAGTCCCTTTTCACAAACATCCCTTTAAAAGAGACCTACAAAATTATTAATGACAATTGGGACGCCGTCAAAGACCACACTAAGATTGGGAGTAAGCAGTTGTTCTTAGAGGGGTTGCGCCTCTGTTGTGACAACGGCTATTTCCAGTATGAAGGTCACACATATAGGCAGTTATGGGGTACAGCGATGGGGGGCCCTTTGAGTGTAAATGTTTCGGCCATCTACCTGAATCATTTGTTGGACCAAATATTCAAGAACAATGAAAAGCCCTTTCTCATATTTAAATACGTTGATGATCTCCTGATTGTAATGTCGCAAGAGGGAGGGGAAAAGTTACTAAATGTACTCAACGGGGTCCACCCTAAAATAAGGTTCACAATCGAGCCAGAAGTCAATAAAAGTTTAGAATTTCTTGACGTCAAACTAATTAGGGAGCCTGATGGGCGTTTCTCTTATAAATGGAATTTTAAAAAAAGTAAGAGTGGGCGGTTCTTGAATTTTCTTTCGAAGCACCCGAAAAATCAACTCCACAACACGGGAAAGAATTTTATTAGACGCGCGATCAGTCTGACTAGCAAAAAATATTTACAAGAGGTAAGAAAAATAGTGTTCTCCATTTTGTAGGATAATTTCTATCCCCCCAATCTATTAAAAAAGTGGTGGTTCGAAAGTCTGAATAAAAGTAGTGTCAGTCAGCCCAATGGGGGTACTTTGTCGCAGGAGAGCTGCTTAAGTGCCTGTCGGGGGATTGAGCGGCAGGGGGGGCGAGCCCGTCCGGAATCCAGACGGAATCAACCTAAAATAACTGAATTCTTCCGTCGGAACACAGTCTCCGACAATGACAGGACAGGAGGGGAGGGGCCGTTGGTTCCCCCAGCCAGTCGTCCTGAGGAAGAAGTCGTAAGTCCTCCGAGCCAGCCCACCGTTTTCTCCTCCCTGACTTACATTCCGGGTTTGTCCGAGAAAGTAGTGAAAACGTTTAAACAGTATGACTTAGAGAACGTTAAATTCGGTCACAAACCCAGCCACCAGATTAAAAGATTGTACACGCAGTTGAAAGACAAGGTACCACTCAATAAAGTGCGTCACGTAGTTTATAATATACCCTGTGAATGTGGGAAATCTTATGTCGGACAGACGGGCCAGTCCCTGGGGTTGCGTTGTTCGCAGCATGAAGCGAACGTTCGCCTGAATAAGAATAACACTGCCCTCAGCCAGCACGCGGCCGCTCTTAAGCACACATTCGACCTGAACAACCCGATGATTTTGGATCGGGAGCAGAACGATGGGCGTAGAAGCGTTTTAGAAGCCTTATACATTTCCAAGATGTCTGATTCAGTGGTTAACAGTAAGAATGAAGCTCTACATATTAGTCCTGTTTACGGGGAAATTATAGCTAACACTAAAATTAAATTTAGGACAGCGTGAGAGGTTTGGCGCGTTAGGTGCGTTGCCTTTGCTCTGGGGAGGTTTCAAATTGTTCACCCGGGGAACCCCGTCTTTGATCCTTGTGCTGGATGTTCAGAAACTTGGCTCTTTGTGGCCGAGAGACTCTTTTTTGACGTTTTTGCGTGTTGTTTGCAATATAACTAGTCATATTGGTTAAGTATATATCCCATTCGTCGTCGCGGACAACTGGGTTCGGTGCCGGCGTACGGCGTGGGCCCGGAAAACGTGTTTAGGTAACTGTGTGCAGGTTGAAACATGTAATGATAGCTTTAACGTTGAGCGGTTCAAATGAGGTAGTGTCTTCCTCACGACCGACTAGAAGGGTACTTGAAGCCTTGAACCGGAAATAGGAGTAAGGGCTTCACTATGCACAGAGAAGCAAGTGCATGGGTCGGATCTGACCCAACCGTAGCAGAGGAGGTTTTAACGCTCAGGAATTCCTCTACGGAGTAAGGAAACAAATCAATGATAGCTTTCCTGATCGCCCTTGAAAAGGAACCGTCGCACAGGTGACGTACATCAGCCGATAACGAATTGTACAACCTGAGTGATAGGCACAAGAAGCTGTTCGTCGTCGAGGTCAATATAAATCGGCCTCGTGGCATCAGCTTCAGGCCACAGATAATTCTAAGGGCACGCTTCTGGAACACGGAAACCTTTTTGGCATCTGTTGAGTTCCCCCACAGAATGGTGCCATAACAAACATGACTGGTGGAAAAGGCGAAGTACGCCGAGCGTAAGGTGTCAAGGTCCACAACATATTTCAAACGTCGGAGGACAAACAATGATTTGGACAGCTTCTTGTTCAACATGAGCACATGCAACTTCCAGTTGAGCGAAGAGTCAATAACGAAGCCCAGGATCTCCTCGGAATTCGAAGCATTCTCCGCTGAACGCCTCAAGCTAAACTTTATTCGCTGAGTCTTACTCTCATTGACAAAGAGGCCATTTGCTTTGGACCATTCACGAACCCGCCGCACACAGCCCTCCTCTGCCAGTTTTCCTCGGAAAATTACAGAAATATCATCGGCGTAAAGTATGCATTTGGAGTGGCCTTTCCCAGTTTTGAATAATTCGTCACAGTCGTATTCACACCATTAACCTAGCGCTTCGGGTAATGCTGTTTTGGCGTCATTAACCGCGATTTTGGGTCATCGGTCGTAGGTTATTTTCATTTATTGTAAATAACCGATTTGCGAAGTGGTTGAGGGCGTTCCGAGATACATATAGCTGGAGTTTTAAATTCTTATATTTATTTCATCGCACTAAATGCGTATAGAATCCAAATCCGTAATAATAAAAAAGTCTGTCCGCCGTTTTGGTCTTTGTCCGCTGTAGGATGAATAGAAATACCTCCAATGTCGTACACAGGCTCAACTCAGCGCCTGTAGTTGGTCCTAGCGTCTCCTCAGTTTCCCATTGAGGTTCTTCAGTAGAGCGTTTATTGGTTCAATACTTCAAATATGTAAAATATGAATAATTAATGGGATCTCCCAACCAAACGTCGCAAAAAAGCAAAAAACGCCGGCAGGAAAAGGTCATTGAAATTGAAAATGAACAATTATATTAATAATGTAGTAGAGGTGGTTCCAGTTCACTGTATTGATAATAATGGAGTTGAAATTGAAATTTCAGGTCAATAAAATAACTGAACCCAACCCAGAACCACGCTCTCAAACTCAACCGATTTCGTTCATCGTAGTCTCAAAAGAAAGATAATTCATTGGTGATTATCTGAGTCGATTTTGGGGCCAATAGCAGCAAAGGGCTAATTCTAGCAGCATTTTTAAAACTTTAACGCCCACTTTCCACCCCTTTGGAGTTGAGGTTCGGGCTGACGAGAACGGCTGACGTATTGAGTGGGGCCTTTGTACGAATTTTGCTATTTTTCTATCGGTCCAGCAGAGAATAAGAACCAGGACGGTGGACGGACATTTTTTTATTTATTGCAGATTTGGATTCTACTCGTACGTACTTTGAAACGTAAAACTACAAATTTTGAGGGGGGGGGGCAAACTATTTTTTTTTGCGATACGATTTCAAAGACTTATTCTTGAGAAATAATAACTCAAAACAAGCACGTCGTCACAGCAATCATTGACGTCACAAGCAAACCAAGACGCATGCGCATAACGCACTTTGTCTCCTTGCTTGATATCTAGCAAAAAAAAATTGCATCGTGTGCACCGAGTTTGTTCTAAACGCGATTAAAAACAAGCAAGGCTTCAAGCACTGACGTCACGAGTAAACACAGGCGCATGCGCATAACGCACCTTCTCTCCTTGCTGGATATCTAACGAAGATTCTAACGAAGATCTAACGGGCTTTAAGGTAATAAAATGAAATAAGTGTATAAGAAATGGTCTAAAAACTATTAACAAAAACAAATTACCTCCTCAGTGCTTATCTGATTGAAAAAAAGTGGTAAGATGACCGCAAGTCGATACCACCTATAGCCCCGTCGAAGGATTTTTTTCGAATCAATCTTTTTCTAAAAGACAAGAAGAAGTCTAGCCTTCTTGTAAAATGCCGCCTTTTTGTGGAAAAATCTGTTTTTTCTCAATCAGACTGGATTATTTAGCTTTGTTACAAAGCTGCAGTCCTTCAGGCTCATTATCGAAGTAGCCTGCGATTACAAAAAGCCTAACTTGTCTAGGCAATTTCGAGGGTTTTGTATAAAAAAGACTTAACTACAAACTATCGTTTTTGAGTTGTCAACGTTATCAATTTTTTGTTTTACAATGAAATTTTATGAACTTATTGAGGAGATGTATTTGAATCAAGAAAAATTCATGAAAAAGGTCGATTGAAAGTGTTGTTTATTTCACACTGAAAAATCGGAAATTTGTAGAAATGTCTCTTTTATCCTAAAGCTTTGCTTTGTAAAGAGGCTTTACTCGTTTCACTGTATTGTGTTACACCCAGCCTACTAACTGATAACGGTTCACTTTCGTGCCCAGACAGGTAAGTTAGATGCTACTTTGACAGATAGGACGATTTACGCCAAGTTCAAGGAAGCTTTATAAATATACCAAAAATGGAAGGCTTCTGTCGAGAACATCTTGACAGGAGGAACGTTAGATAGATACGACGAATTCTGTCGCCGGTATTTTTAATTAAAGATATTATAAATTAATTAACTGATGTCCGGACGACTCGGTAAGGCAAAGCGTAACACAATTCGAGCTGTTGGCAAAGTTCAGATTCGGATTCAGCTCCCCAAGAAACATATAGATCCGTTGACAAAACTACTTCTATACGTTTGTCCCGGCCGAATCCCCTAGTGCGGAATTTCTGGAACTCGACATAAATAAAAACAATACCGTTGAAATATCACCATTTTGTAGGCAATAATTTGTAAACCATGTCACTGAATATTTTAGGCGTTCTCAGAATCTTCTCCTAAAAAATTATTAGTGTCTGCCTTATTCTTCTCATAAACAAAAATTATTTGATTTCACCCATTAAAAATGAATTTCTTTGGGAACCACCTTTAGGCTCGTTTCACACATACGCGGTTTCCCGAGGTGCAGTTGCTACGCAGCGCGAACGTGGAGGTGTGAATCGAGAAACCTCTTCAAACCGCTGCCGCGTAAGGCCCTGTTCACAAGCTCTATGTTTACGTTCTGTGGAGTCTATGCAGCCAAACAGATTTACTCCCTCGAAAAATGAAGCATTTTTTTAGGTTGCATAGACACCACACAACACAAACATAGAGCTTGTGAACTGGGCCTAAAAACCGAATTTCGGTTCACACGTGCGAGACACCCACCGGGTTCGCGCCGCGTAGCCACCGCGAATGTGTGGAACGAGCCTTATATGTATGCTCTTCGAAAATTTTCTTCATAAAATTTCTCAATTTGAAGTGAAGTCAAAAATGCGGTTGATATATTTACGGGCTATAGTCTCTCCACTTAGTGATGGACTATCGTGTTGCTTAATTTCGATAGTTCGATTTGTTCACTCCCATCAAAAATCTTTAAATAAATCAACAAAAAAACTTTTTCTGCGGACACTATAATATGGTTACGTGTACGCGCTACACAGTGATCATTTGTTCTAAAATGATTCCCGGTGCATTATTTTTAGAAGGCGCTTAGGGGAAGCTCATTCCACACAATTTAGGGGTGGGCGAGAGTCCATCCCTGAGTGGACAGACTATAGCTCAATTTGACACGAAGACATTAATAAGTACTGAACGCAGAAATTTAGGGTTATCCTGAAAAAAACCCCTATACCCTGATACCCTGAAAAGTTCCCCCTGTCGTCGGCTGTTTTTCATTCCTCTTTAATGTTATTCCAAATATGAGTTTGGCTCTCTCTCTCTTTCTGCTTAACAGTCCATTTATATGCGAGTGATTTGTCTTAGCCAAAACTAGGAAGTTGCTTTTATGTTTTTAATGGCCTTTAACCCTATGGTTTAGCTCTCTTCCCATTATTCAAAAAATACGAGAAGCTCGAGTGTTTTTCAATTAATTATTATGGTTTGCATTATTTAAAAAGCGTAATTTCCCCCCGCTTGTTCAGTCCTTCAACTCACCTACAATTAATTTGGGAGACACTTATCGCGAGACGTCAAATGTGTGGCAAATCGCTCAAGGCCAACCAGGGTCGTCATCCTGTCACTCAAAACTCATGGACTCCTCGAGGGAAGATTAGATAATCACAGCAAACAGCATTTAGTGCGCTAAATACTAAATGCTATTCACAAACTTGTTTGGGTATCCATTGATATCTTAAACCCTCTCAGAGTGCTGTAATTGCACTTGAAGTTTTCGTTCACTTTTATCTTTAGGAGTGGAGATTCATTAAACATTATGAGCTTGGCATTAAAAAGCTTTAAGCAATTAATAAAACCCATTCGCCGTAATGTGTTTCTGGTTACCTTCAAGTAGTGTATTGTGTTACCTAACAGGATGATCGTGGAACTAGTAGCGCTTGTAGTGATTTTGTTTATTCTATCGTATTTCTACTGGACCAAGAACTACAAGTACTGGGAAAGCAGAGGCGTACCTTGTATGCCGGCAGAATTCCCTTGGGGGAGTTTACGAGGGCTTGATCCATTCAAGAAAAATATAAGTTACTTCCTTCAGACACTATATGAGTGAGTACTTCATCACTAAAAAAAATATATTAATACAGATTGACTATTTTTTCCAGTTTGCACGATGAGCCGCTTATTGGATTTTACGGACCGACCGAGCCGTGCCTTCTGGTTAAAGACTTGGACATGGTCAAGTCCGTTCTAGTTACTGATTTCAAGTCGTTTCACAATAATGGTTATCACACTTACGGAAGTATCGACCCAATGATGCGGTACAATGCCTTCTGTACTGAGTCCATGGACGAGTAAGAAGGCAAAATAAATTGTTCCCAATAAGAATAGTTCACTGAGAAGTATAATTGTGTAGGTGGAAAACAATTCGAGGAATCCATAGTCCTCTGTTTACGCTGAACAAAATCAAAACTGCAGTTCCTGAAATAGAGGAGATCTCGAAAACTATGGTCGAATATGTTCATCAGCATCGTAGTGATGGCATAGATGTGAGGGAAATAATTAAAAAAACAACGGGATTCTCATTTATTTACAATTCGGAACAGGCGAAATTACTCAGCGTACGTTTCGCCGTCGATAACGTTCTGAAAGTTGGTTTTGACTTCAACAACAACTCCTTCAAAGACGACGACCGAGAACAATTCCCGTTGGCGCGGCCAGAAGTATTTTTCGGCACCGAATGGTCATCAAACGCAGCTGGCTACTCAGCGTTTTTCTTGCCTTGGTTATCTCTTGTGTTGAGATGCAGGTATGAAGAAGCGTGAGTCTGAATCCCAATCTTTTGCTATTCCGTTTTTGTGTTCATTTTGCAGAACTATTGGGAAAAAGGGGGCGAAAATGTTAACGGAATGGGGAAATTCGCTGGTCGATCAAAGGAAGGGGGGAAATAACACGAGAGTCGACGTCATCCAACGAATGATTTTAAAGATGGAGAAAGACAAACAGCAAAACATTCCGGGTTAAATAAAACAAAACCATCGAAAGACCCGTCAACCTATAAAGAAATTCCAACTTATAAATAGAAATGACCGACGAAGTAAAAGCGGCCCAATACATGACATTCATCATGGACGGTTTTGAGACGTCGTCAAACGCTCTCACGAACGCTCTGTATGACATCGCGTCGCACGCCAGTGTTCAACAGAGACTCCGTCAAGAAATTCTCGCTGAAGGCGATTGTATTGACGATTTTACCAGGGACAAAATTCAATCCCTTAAATACCTGGATGACTGCGTAATGGGTAAATTACCATTTTCATCGCCTAGTTTATTTTCATAAAAATACAATGCATGCACCACGAAAGAATCTCTGCGTCTTCGAACACCTCTCCCCGTTCTGACAAGACGCTGCACTGAAGAGACATCGCTCGGAAGTTTGACGATTCAAAAGGGAATTAAAGTTTTTATCCCTATACAAGCCATTCAAACGGATCCGAACTATTTCCCCGACCCGCTGAGCTATAATCCTGATCGGTTCGGTCACGAAGACGCTTCAAAGCATCCAGCGTTGTACTCGTTCGGAGGTGGACCAAGAATATGCCTGGGTAAATGTATTTTTGGGGTAAAACACCTTATAGTGGAATTAACAAGCATCGTTTTCTCGAATATTTCACAGGGATGCGATACGCTGAGATGTACCTGAAGATAGCTATAATTTCCTTGCTGTTAAAATTCAAAATTAGTGCCCTGAACGATGTTGAACTCGAGAGTTACTTTTTCTTTTCTGTCTCCAAACCTGTTTACTTGAAGTTTGAGCCCTTGTGAAAGGATACACGTGGCTGTTACCCCCTTTAATTAAAAACACAAATTGATAAGTTGTTCAATTCATTAAAGATCCTAAACGAGTATCGAGTATCGCCTTTATCTCCCCTCATCTATTCGATCACGCTGACTGAGTTCACGTTGGGTGAGTACACCATCTAATCTGAAGCCTATAATGCCTGAGACTTCGTGATGTGAGCCACATACTGGATTAATCTCACGTTGCCAGTCGTTTGTCGTTGAATTAAGCTGAGTGAGAAATTAATTAAAATCTCAGGAAAGATGGTTGGAACAGATCGAGAACAATCCCCCGTTGATTGCAAGGTCTCTATACCACAGGTATATAGTCCTCAATAGACTCGCTGCGCTTACAGATTTTAGGGATTCTGAAAGGCTCTCAAGCAGGCTGTGCTATATTGGGATTGAAAAATCTAATCAGATGACTAGATTCCCTGAGATGTACGTTTCATCGTTTTATAGATCCACTGCCAGTCAAATATTTTGTGCATAAAATGTACTATCTACATATACAATCATCAGTATAGCTCAAAGAGCTGCTGAATCTCCTCTCCAATCATTTGTTTTGACACTTAGCCTTTGGCTTCCATTCTATACAATTGTCGTTACGTCCTCTGTACTTCTGTGCATGTAGTGAACATGTTTATAACAATTCCAAGGCCGTTTCCGGTATCCGATTCCCGTATCGGTATCGAGTATCGAGGAAACTAAAAATACACTACACTCGAGGCGCTCCTTCACACTTAGATTCCGGAATCTCCTACGAACCGTATACTATCGTCGATTACTCAACAGATCCAGAGAAGTGGTCAGATGAAGCCACTATGCTCATTTTGAAATGTATGGATAACTCTTGTCTAGAGTCAAGCTCGTCCGACGAAAAATATGAAAATAAGAAGACTACGTGGGCTATTATTGCAGCATAAATCAATAAGGAGAAGACGGAATAACAAAAACCTAGTACCAGTGTTCTAATCGTTACAAAACGGTTCATCCGGATTCTCTACATTAATGAAGTTATTCATCTTTATGTATTACATATTTTCCCCAAAGCCCATTCCTTCATTTTTCCTGTCGCCACAAAGCGTGTTTGCTGGCCGAGAATTTCTAAATTCGCAACTTGTTGTTATTAGATATCAAATATGTTCCTGGAAGAACATTATTAATAGAATTGGGCATTGAACTCACGAAGGGATGCACCCGATTTGTTCACAGTCATGCTAATAAGTACATTCTCGCTAACCACAAGCACTCCACACAAAAATATACAAGTGCTGAAGTATGCGATACCGGAATCTTGAGTATGAATAAGCGCGTTTGCCGTGTTGTATTTTTAGTATCCTCGATTCTGGAACCTCAGGGAATATCAAGTGTGAAGCGCCCTAAATAGCTACACAATTATGTTATAGTAATTTTATTGCCACGATCAGGGGGTTGTCACAGAAAAGTGAAACGCCATGTGAGACGAGATGAGAGTTAATTTCACAGCCATGTGTGCGTAAATTGTTGGCTTGTTTTCACCAAATTTTTTAACCACGATCAAAGACTAATCAAGATTACAATAGATTAGTTCCAGCAAGGTGTTTGGAACGTGTTCGGACTTCGGAGCAGACTTGCCATCGGACCAGCCAATAAAATTTAAGTTGATTACATTTTTCCATGCCAACTCTGCTCCGAACATGTTCCAAACACCTTGCTGGAACAGTCCTGGGGTGGGGTGGGGGATGCTAGTTACCCACGAGGTGTGGGACTCCCCAAGACGTGGGCGTACCCACTAAAACTTCCTTCCCAAAGGCGTCGACTGCAAAGTCATTGGCCTTTCTTCTGATTTCTATTCACGAAAAACTCTTAACAAGCTGCTTTCACAGCATGCTCCAAATCTGTCTATATGTATAGATCTGATGTTCGCAGGAACTCCTGTACATCACCAAGGTGAAAACTGCCTGGCGCTAACAGTTCAGACAATTCCGCTCTTAGGGGGTTGTTAATGCCTCTCCAGTTCGCTGTATGCGCAGGGCACTCCATAAGGACGTGTTTGTACAATGAGCGATGTTTGATGACACTTCGCGCATTATGGACGTCTTTCTCCACGCAAGAGGTACCCATTATTGAGGCGAGTATTAGCCAGCCTCAGCCTATTTTTAATTAATTCTTCTTTCCTAGCTAGCCCGCCTGGATCTCGAGTAACCACGCCAAGCGAGCGAGACGAACGAATGAAGCTTCTAGTTCTAACTGAGTTGGGGAGAGGAGAGCACGAGTTCAGTGTTCAGGTGGTGATTGTGTGTGTTGGGTGACCGTAAGAAAGTATCGGTTATTTGCAAGTACTAAAATTATTATTTCGGTTGGTGTAGTTCGTTGTAATTAATTTTTATCGAGTTTTACGACGCTTCCTGACTACCATGAAGGATGAACCTATTTCAAGAACATTATAACAGTGGTGCTGCATGATTGAATGCATTTTTTTGTGAGCCTAGTTTTCGGATTATGTAAATTTATTCCCTTTTACTTGTACATTGTGCTATGTACTTTATTCCCTACTAAGGATAATACAAGCATTTTAAACAGTGTACTATAGTTTATGGAGCAATGCTTCTCCTTTTTTGACCTTCACTGTGAATTACAGGCCTGGTGACTCATTCCACCCTCGCTGAATTTCGGTGGGTGTTTCCCACCAAAAGGGTACTTCGGTGTTACTTCAACGGTATTATTTATTTCTTTCAGGAAGCTTGATGACCTGTTCCAGCGATCTTGCCAGTGGTTCGTCACAGCTTTAAGTTATCGTGATTTTCCGTCTGCGAATCAGATTGGGGTCTGGTGCCTTTGGTTGATGATTTATGGCCGATGCTTTCAAGGACTTTACCTCAGCGTCTGTTGACTCATCGAGCGTTCGTTTATAGATAGACGCAGATAAAAAGGTAACCGTTTTTCCCTTACTCATGCAATCTACTACTTTGGATGTTATACTTTGAATCAATTTATCGCCAGTTGGCTCGAGTTGGACACACGTACGAGAAAGGACGATAGCGTGGTCCCTGGTGTGATTCCTGCGGTATATTGTTGAGAGCGTTGTCGGGTAGTGGAGAGAACCAGGAGCAGTGCCCCTTGACATAGCATATGCTACACACACCTACGTCAGACTTGTAACCAGTCACGTGGATGCAATGCACTCCAGGGTAATTATTTTCTGAAAAGGTAAGTACATCGGTGTTTCTACCACGGATGTTGGGATTAGTTATGGCTATGTTCCGGAACCCAGCTTGCGGTAGTTTCTGTATACTCGGCATTTGCGTGGGAGGACAGCAGACATCCGAAAGTCTGCATACCATCTCGTTCAGAGCTGCTCGGCCCTGACAAAAAAAGAGCGCGTACGTGTCAGAAGGTTTGTATATGTCTCCAAAGACTGTCCATGGACCAGATTATTAAGAAAGTGCCACGTTCTCTCTTTTAGGGAGACTGCGAATAAGAGCGATAGCTGTCGATAACGCATCTCCAAAGGCATCCTTCACGACAGAACATGGAGTGCATCGACCGGAGTCGTTCGGAAGGCACCTAGAGATATTCTTATGTCACTCTGGTAAGGGCTATCTAGGAGTTTCAGCCACGATTTTCTGGTGGATCCATATACTATTGCTCCGTAGTCATATTTGCTCTCATGGTTGCGTCTAAGGTTTGTAGCAGTCGATCTGAGCGCAAACTCCATTTATGACTGGGGTCTTTAATAAGTTGAGGTCTCTTTTACGCTTCTCATTGACTTCGATAATATACTCCTTCCACCGGAGTGACTTGTCGATTCTGAGTCCCAGAAATTTGTGGCTGACGACGTACTCAATGTTTTCGTGATGGTAGATCGTGGGGTTTCGCAGTCTGCAAAAGTGTATCGCCTTAGTTTTTTGCGAGAAGAAGCACAGACCGTTCTTCATCGCGTTTGTTGCCAGGGTCTCCTGGATAGCATGAAACTTGGATTCATCTGCAAATATGGATCTGCATAAAGTGACCTTTTTACATGAGGTGGTATATGCCACTCATTAGTCTGTTCGCAGCATTGAGGAAGATGGTGGGCGCTCAGCACAGAACCTTGTTGTACTCCGTTTTCTTCTTGAACAGATCTAATGTAAACAATTTTAACAGAATTCATATGGGCTGCTATTGACAATTAATCACAATCAATTTTAACCGTGATTAATTTTGTTGGTGAACATTTTCACCCATTGGTCTAGTTGTCAATGTCCATCTTATCTCGTTTCACATGCATTTCACTTTTCTACGACAACCCCCCCCCCCTCACAGAACTATCGGCAATTGTTTTTTCACTTCTAAAATTCCTTTGCCGGAAGATAAAGATACTCATTAATGTCCATAACGATAAGCTTCCTTGTGACAAAGTCAATGACAATTTTCATTTTATCCAGTTTTTTCAGAGTAGGCTCTGCGTGATTTGTTGTTTTAAAAAACCCGGTGAATGGGTATCCTGTCAGTAGCACGCTTAGACGCAGGAAAACACTGGCTGTAAACTAAAGAAGTGGAATATTGAAAGGTATGAGAATCGTACAACTCCTTCGCTGTGCCGTTCTATGACTGCGTAAGTGTGTGTAAAAAGGAAGATTTTTTCCCCCGCTTGAATTGAACGGCTATATTTGGAGACCAAACACATCGACTTTCAAGTTGTACATGGGGTATACATTGGAAAACGTTCCGAAGTCACCCACTTCGATGTAATTACTCTTTCAAACTACAACCCACAAAAAGTCACTGCGACCGTATGTCCCCCAATATTAAAGAAAGAAACCACCGCGGTTTCTAGCTTGGCAGTTGACAGTAAGAGGGGAAAACTTTTCTTTTTCTTTCCCCACTGAGGGTGGCATTTGGAGTGAAGAAAAAAGTTTTGCTCCATCATCAAAGATGATTACTCAAGTTTTCTTTGCTGAAAAGATATTGGCAGATGATATGGGAGCGAAAAAGTGATACGAGAAGGCAGTCGAATGCTTGGATGGTGAGACGGAGGGAATCTTTCGCAGAATGAAATATAATTTGGACCGAATGAGCGAAGTGAAGTGAAAGAGTCGACCTTTTCTATAAGTTATAATCGTGGGGAAACTACGTGACAAATGGCTGTGGCCATCAGCTCTGAGGCTTCTAGTAATAGTTCATTCTGCCATGTCTAAAAACATCAGGTATTGATTTCCTTAAATTCTGAAAGTGTTTTACCTTCTTCTATTACTTTCTTGCGGAAACGGTACACTTAGCAAATGGGCTATTAGGTAATCGGCCGTTTTTTGTTTCACTAAGCCCAGTATGCATATGTTATTTTTCCCTCTTCCCTCATTAACAACCACAGCCTTCACCGCAGCTGTGATACTGTTATAGCACACCCCTGCCTAACCCGTATTTTGGAATAAAACTGAAAAGGTCAGCACCTGATAATTACAATAGTGCAAGAGAATCACTATTGCCCCCCCCCCCATATGCCCCCTATACCTTCCATAACTTACATCGTCACCACACACGTTCAACGACCCGCCCTCCGCTTATTCAAATAATGGTTGTTAATGTATTTGCATATTTAATAAAGCGAAGTCATTGCATTCTACTCGCGCGTGGTATTTTAAACCATGTTTATTAGCGCTATGAGATAAAACAGAAGTTTTTCTGAAAACACTTCTACATTTACCATCGGAAGCAAAAAGACTGCGTAGATGAGCCACCTCCCTTTCCACTATTCTTTTCATTTCATTCAATATTCATATCTTCGAGGCAGAAAAAATAATATGGCAGAAATATTCGCGCTACCCTCTCCACGACCTTATTTTTTCCTCGTAAACTTTCAACCGCAAATGCCCTGAGCTGTTAAGAAGTTTCAAGTGAGTTATTTCGTCGCCCATCCTCATCCCACAAGCATGAATCTTTTCTGCTGAAAATAATGAATTCCAGGATAGAGGGGGAGATGTTTGAATAGTTATTTAAATAACCCATTTATAAAAGAAGAGAAAAGGCTTTAGCCCTTATAGACAGAACCGAGTTTGACGTACATTTTCATTGTTAATCACTTTTTTAGGATAAACTAGCTAGAAAAATCGACAGATTTTTGAGACAGGAAGTTTTATTTACCGTTAATACGAAGAGGAAATTGCAAGACCTCCTTGCGAACGATTCTCACCTAGCAAATAACATTAAACTCGCGCTCGAGGAACAAATCTGGTAAATACAGGGTGTTAGCGTTAAGGTCGCACCACCGGCCAGGGTTCGATTCTGCAACTCATTTGCGGCAAAAGTTGTCCTCTGCAAAAGAAAATTTCACCCCGCACGAAGTCCGACTTTTTTCACCTTTAAGATTTTTTTTCGAGTTATAGACATCACGTTACTAAAACGACTGTAACTCGCTTATTTCTGGCCGAAAATCAAATCTGAATACACCGTTGGAAAGAGCGTTAAATTTACCATCTTCCCAGTGCTAAATATTATTTTAAATGTAGGATTCAGGGGACGAAAAATGAGCCTGAGTAGTAAAATGTGAAGAATTACGAAAATTTGCAGAATTTTCAAACGTTTTCAACTCCGACTGAATCTGTCGGTTAATCGTACACTGCAATCTTAAAAGTTAGCGTAGAATCTCAGCTTTCATTAGGTCTAGTCATTTTTTAAATTAAAAATCGCACAGGTGAGAAAACCGCGTCTGATTGAAAAAATAGGTGTTTTTTTATCTTGCTCAATTATTCAATGACTGCCAAATCTTCACAGTTTGGTGGAATAAGGGTGGGTTTTACTTTTTTTTTCTCGCTGAATCGAGTAGCGGTTGGCGCGCATATCACGCTAGCGCTGAATCGGGCGGTGCATATGTGGCTCATGAAATAGGAGAGCTAGGGGAATAGGGGTAGTGTGATGTTAGGTTTAAAAATGAATGTATTTTCCACTAAGGGTTGCTATTTGTGGGAAAAGTCCGATTATCTCCAATAAAAACGAGAGAACATGGGGGAAACGACGAACAATAGCTACTTTATTCACCTCAGCATGATATTTTCTGTGTGTCCGCTATTTTGGTTTAGGCATATGCGGCGAACCTCATCCACTGCTCCTTCTGAAACCTCTGGATTCCGCCTTTCTTAGTCACTTCATATGAATCCTATCCATCACTTCCAGCAGATCATCGATCTCAGGATGTTTTTCACCATATCTTTATAAACTCATGTTTTATAGTCATGTATAGTAATGTTCATGTTTTTAAGCCAGGAAGCCAGGAACTCGAGTTGTTCGGGCGCTCCTGGCGCGTGAAACATTTTACGCCTTCGACGATTTCTTCACTTTGGATTTTGTTTGACGTCACGCCTTCTAGTCATTGTTGTGTCCCTCGGTATTAATTATTTATTCGCTTACAATGTATCACTTCTTTCATTTGACGTATGTCTTACCTCCTTGGCGTTGACAATAAGAGCTCTCTCTCTCTCTAAAACTGCTTCTGTACTTTTACTTCCGTGTTCCCAACGGGAATGGAAGTATTTGACAGTAGTTCTGAGGACCTCTGTGCCGAAAAGGTGGCGATAAGGTGTATATTCGTATGTTTGTGTGTAGGTACATTTTATTTCAAATATTTTTTCTTTTCATGTGGCTGTATTGCCATTTTTATTTCTTTAATTTTTTATTTTTTGAATACTGGTTGCTGAGGAGGGGCACCGGGATTGGACCCGAAATGCATTCTTCCAACAAACTACGTGGCTCTATTTGTTCAACATAATTTCTATAATGAACTTACCGGTAAGACTTCAGAACAGCCACATCAACGCAATGAAAATCCACAATTAAATAGATGGAAATATTATGCCTGCCCGAGCAAATGCGCTCATCACGTTTAATCAGTAACATCGTTTAGGCATTAGCCCGCACAACTAATAGCGTCTTGCGGGTTACCAATGTAATGAAAGCCGGACGTGCAATCAGTGTGGAATAAGTAAACGTAGCTATTTAAGCCTCATTGCGTAGGAGGTAGAGGTGTGACGTGACAGCTTTTGTCGGTCACAGTGACAACTAGCTCCGGTGACTGTGCAGTCACTGTGACAAAAACCAGTGATTTTGCCACTTAAGTGACTACTGTATCAGTTCGTTTGAGCAAACGCCTAATGTCACCGGACTCGCCGGTATCTGTGTGAATTTCATTCCCAAACCCAACAAAGCCTATTGATAGCGCAATGAGAGACACGATTTCGCAAATCAATTTTTTTTTGCATCGGTTATAAAATACGAAAAAATTATTTTTCTAAGAAGTTATCAAACCCACAGCCTCAAATGCAAACATGAAGGTGAGTCATGGCTCAAAAACTGCAATGCACGAATTTACCTAGGAAGGCGTTTTAAAAAAAGTAAAATTATACAAGATCACCGTAGCACAGATCTTGGAAAACGAAGTGTATAAAAATATATTACATACACTAAAGGTTAAATACTAACGATAAGTCCAAGAAAAGTCAACAGACGAGGGATAGACTTGGGGAGAATGCTACTGAGTTCATTGGGGCGATAGAGGAACTGGTAAAGTGCTATGTGGTGACCTTCGAGGATGGCTGGGTGACGGCTCCAATATTTTAATTCAAGAGACTCTAGCGCAGTCATTAAATAAATAATTGAGTAAAATAAAAAAAATCACCTATTTTTTCAATCAGACGCGGTTTTCTCACCTATTCGATTTTTTAATTAAAAAAATGACTAGACTTAAAGAAAGCTCAGGTTCTACACCAACTTTTAAGATTGCAGTGTACGATTAACCGACAGATTCAGTCGGAGTTGAAAACGTTTGAAAATTCTGCAAATTTTCGTAATTTCTCACATTTTACTACTCGGGCTTATTTTTCGTCCCCTGAATCCTACATTTGAAATATTATTTTGCATTGGGAATATGGTAAATTTAACGCTCTTTCCAACGGTGTATTCAGATTTGATGTTCGGCAAGAAATAAGCGAGTTACAGTCGTTTTAGTAACGCAATGTCTATAACACGAAAAAAATCTTAAAAGTGAAAAAAGTCGGACTTCGTGCGAGGTGAAATTTTCTTTTGCAGAGGACAACTTTTGCCGCAAATGAGTTGCAGAATAGAACCCTGGCCGGTGGTGCGACCTTAATGTTAACACCCTGTATATTATAACTTACCGAGTTTTCCATTTCCATAAAATTCATTTCTGGAGCCAAGTATTTCCACCTTTCTTCTCTGAACTACATCATATGGTAATGGAGAAGACGGGCGAAAATGATCGCATACAGAGGTGAATTTTATGCAAATACGGAAAACGCCATTAGATCATCATGGTGAATGTAGCGCCACGCCTTACCGGAAGAGCTTATCAAATTTTGTGGATTTTAAAATGCGTACTTAAAAAAAGTATTTGTTTGTAATGTAACGTTTTGCTCATAGTTGGCTGGACGGGTGTGGAGGGGGTGAGTCGTCTCCTGACAAAATAGCGACCAATTTCACACGCACCATTCTTTCTCTTTCTCTTTTCGTGTAGTTATGGTAACTAGGTCCTTATTTTGAAACCCCATCCGTTTCATCCACTCTCTGATGGCCCCACTTTATCAGCAGTGATGAGCAGTCCAGTTCTTTTATCGTTGAATGTAATATTCCTAATACCTACAACAGCGAACACAGATAAGAAATGGAGGGAGTGTATCAATAGAAAATGTGATGCGAGATATGTCTCATTTCACCTCTGTTATAGCATTTTCCATTTCCATAAAATTCCGCTCTGAAGCCGAGCATTTCCACCCGTCTTCTCTGAATTATATCATATGGTGGAAATGCCGGCTCCAGTGCGGAATTTTTTGTGAATGTGAAACGTAATTAGTGTCCAGTTTAGGAAGAAAAAAAGTGCTGGATGGGGTTTCCCATGTTTTTTTTTTTTTTACTAGTTTGAAGGCTAATCTTCCGCAGATGAAACTTTCAGCTGTCAATTCCGTTTTACCGTTCAGCAAAAGCAGAAGTTTTTTATTTGAGTTCGTTTCCAAACTTCAATGCTTTGACTTGTAGGTATGATCGTTTCCAATAGTTTTCTCATCCTTTTCACCCAATAGTTTACGCTCCCTCCATTGATTATCTGTGCTTGATGACCTAATATTGTTTCTGTATCTTAGAAGTCAGGAGGAAAACGTTTGTGGCCCTGTGATTTTTGTCGCAAATAAAATTTGCTGTATAGTAATTTAGTCGCGGTGTGATATTTCACAGCTTCTTTCTCACTCATTTTTTTTCCCGTAAATTATCATCAATTTTAACCTAAAAAGAAAATTTTCAAGCCACATTCGAAATTGGGCCGAATTTTGCCGCCCAGCTAACTGTTCGGTTCAGTTTAAAATAACAGTTCAGGAAAACTGAGCTCAGTAAATTTTTCAGAGCTACAGATTGTGGCTAGTGAATAAAACAACAATAAGCTTGAACAATAAGTGGCTAGATTCGACCCACAATAATGTATGATGATAACGTTAACTTTAAGCCGAATTCGTTAAAAGTGTGCAGTAAATAAAAAGTACTTGTAAACTGAGATTTTATTTTACACTGATTATGCCCATAAAGCATATTCAGGTGAGGTTGGACAGACTACAGTACAGTTAATAACGATATCAATTTAGCATTTCCCACAAGAACAATGAAATATACATGTGAAATTTCTAAATTACAATCAAATAAGTAAGCTTATTATTAGCCAATAATTGTAGGCACAACATTCAACAGGTGTACAACACGCCATTTTTGACTTGAACATGATTATTAATGGCGAACTCAGCCTCAGAATTCTCAAATTTTTATTGAAATAAATGTTAAAATCTCAAATGGACATAATACGGTCAAAGAAGGTTCATATGGAGCAGACTCTCCGGGGATTCATGATACAGGTTTGATTAGAGAACCTTATTCACTACCAGGTGAACGCACGGACATATTGGGGTATGGATAAACTTTCTTGTTTAGAAATAAGTTCCTCGGACACCCGGCTGACTCGCTAGCTTAGCGACTGCCTTTCGACCAATAGAATTCAGTTCGAAAGCCTCGTGGACGCTCCATAGTAATTCCACTTCCATGCACCCCTCCTACCCACTAATATGTAGTATACAACAGCTTTGGATTTAATTTTAGTTGTGGCACTAGCAACATCCTTAGCATCTACGGCACCGAGATTAAATTTTAACTTTGAGCCTGGTGAACTGCGTTGGTTATAACAACCAAGCACTGACCGATCTTTTTCGTACTCCTCCCCAAGTTCACAAAAATACTTATTTAACTGATCTAAATCTACGATGGGATCCCCACAATTTTCGGCATTACCACTACCACCCCTCACTCTTGTCCTCTTAAGTAGTTCCACATTTCACGAGGGGTTTTCATGTTATTGTTTATTATGCTTTTCGTCTTAGCTTTTTTAATCTTGTTCTTCACAACATTCCTCATTTTCTTATATTAGTTGCTGCAATACTGTCCGTGGGGTTACTTCTAAAAGCTCGGTGAAGACTATCCCTTTCTTCCATTAAACTCATGCTTTCATTATTCAACCAGGAGCTGGGTTCTTAGTGACCCTGACTGTTTTGAGCGGAAAATACTTATTCATAAGAGAACCTAAAAAGTATCGCATCAATAGGTGTTGACGCTAGGCATCCTAAACACATCCTGATGCATTTATTTTGAATCTTTTCCAATCCCTCAAGTTTAGTTTTACTTGCCTGGCCATGTAGCATGGAGCCGTAATCTACAATAGCCCTGACTGTGGCTCGGTAAAAGATTACTGCGATATCCGGTCCTGCACCCCATGATGTATGCGTGAATGATTTCAAAATATTGACATATAATTCAGCCTTTTTAGTTATATAATTGATATGAGGGGACCATAGAAGTTTGGGATCCAGATAAATTCCTAAGAATTTCACGCTAGGAGCGAGGTTTAATGTATAGTTACCCAATTGCATATGGTTCAAAGATTGATCCCTTCTCTTACGTGAGAAAAGCATAAGTTGCGTTTTCTCTATGGAAATCGTGAGACCTATATTCTCTAGCCAGTTCTTTAGGGACGCCATTGCTAGTGCAAGTTTATTTTTGCTCAGCTCTACGTTTTCTGCAATACAAGCAAATGTCATCTGCATATTGCAATACTGTTATTCCTTCCGGGATACATTCTTCTAGATCGTGTACATAAATGGCATAAAATAGGACTTAAAATATCGCCTTGTGACAGACCTCCCTGCGCCATTCTTGGCCCGAGAAGTTTGTTGTTTGTCTTCACGAATAATTTTCTATTTGATATAAGATTAATAACATTGACTACAAACTTCCCAAGGAGTCCAATTTTGATCATTTTATGACGAAGCATGCATAGGTCAACCTTGTCATAGGCCGCTTTAATGCCCAGAAACATAGCCAAGGTATCTTTACCACACGTGAAACCTGCCTGAATATCTACCACAAGATTAGTTAAACTATCCATAGTTGAATGACCTTTCCTAAAGCCATATTGGCTCTAAGGGAATTTGTTATTATTTTCCATCCACCACTCCAATCTGTTTTTAATTATTCGCTCAAAGGTCTTGAGGACACAGGAAGATAAGGATATAGGCCTATATGACGAGACAATTTGAGGTTATGCATCCTAAACACGAAACTGTAGCATGAAACTGTAGCCGTAGGAGCCTACGTTGTCTGTCTTCCCTCGTTGAGGTGCGTTAGAAACGAACCGGTTTCGGCTGCTCGCCATCTTCAGCGTCTGTAAGTACAACTGACACTGTGTGGTACTGGTGTCACCCCCGGTATTTATACCCCTCGTCGTAAGCCCTCCCTTTCACTTTCCCTCCCTTTCACTTTCCCCCACTGTCACCCCTGGTTTGTATGTTTACAATGAAAAAGTCCGTTATTTTCTGTCTTTTGTCGGGCTGTCTTAGGATGTTACGTGAGGTGGTTGCGTCGGATGTATACATCAGTCGTTTGCCCAATGTAAACTTCGTCGCATGAACATGTTAACTTGTATACCCCATTTTGATCATATACGTCGGTTTTTTCGGCTTTTGCTCGTGTCGCGTTCCTAATCGTATTGTCAGTCCTCAATGCTACGTTCAAACCTTTCTTGGTAAAAAAGTTGGTAAGTCGGTATGTTTCCCTTCCGATGAAGGTAAATGATGTCCATTTCTTCACATCACTACTGTCAGGCATTTTTCTCTGTAGTTTCTGTTTCTGCTCGAGTAACTTGTCAATTGTTCTTGTCTCGTATCCGTTATTTACCGCTATTTGGTAAATTAGGTTAAGTTCGTTTCTGTAGTTTGTCTCTGACATGGGGATACTGTTAAGTCGGTGTATCAAACTTCGGAAGGCTGACAGTTTGTGCTGGATGGGATGGGAGGAGGAATTATGGATTACCACATCAGACGCAGTATTTTTCCGGAAAATATTAAACGATAAGGTTCCTTAAGGGCTATTTCAGGTTATGTTGATATCTAAATAATTGGTTGACTGATCAATGCATGGATTACCTACTAACCCTCGTAGTCTAAGCGACCATACTAACAATATCAATTCTACAGCTAGTCAAGCTTTGTTATTTGAACGCTTTGAAGTATCAAAAATGTTAAATTTATACCAACTCAAAACACATTCTTGCTCTCCCTAATCGTGATGAATTTACAGATCTTCTCTCTAGCTCCAAACGGAAAACAAAGAAAAATTTCGCTCCGGCAGCTGGCGGTCGGAAAGAGTGCATTTCATTTCGTACGCGGATACCCTAAGCCGTCCCAGAAGTAATAATGTTGAGACCATGATTTGTTTCGTTAATGTTTGACCCTTCCTCGTACTGTTTGATGCCGGGTTTGTTTAAGCTGAACTTAATGGGAATCAAAGGCTACTTCAAAATGAAATCATCGTACCGAATATAATGGATCTAGAATCAACTGGTGATTTGTAGTGATTTTTCGACCATTTCAAGCCCTATTCCCCCCCCCTCCACCTCAACCGATTTGGCCCAAATGCAATACCGACCGGGGTCTTATGACTACTTATTTTAGTGCCAAAGCGCGTTCTGCTAAATTAACTTCTACGAGAGTTATCGTGCTAACAAGACCACAGACTTACTTCTACCCAGGGGGCACCACCCCCACCATCTTGACTTTTTCAAAAAATTAGAATGGGAATCAAAGGCTAGTCTATCATGGAGTATACGTACCGAATATGATGCTTCTAGATTCAACTGGTGATTTGTAGTCATTTTTTGACCATTTCAAGCCCTATTTTCCCCCCCTCCACTACGACCGATTGGGCCCAATTGGAATACCGACCGGGGACTTATGACTACTGATTTTTGTGCCAAAGCGCGTTCCGCTAAAGTAACTTCTACGAGAGTTATCGTGCTAACAAGAAAACGGCCATAAAGATATAATATATATATATATTGAACTATACATATAGGAATTCCGGAGACCACTGAATTCGTGTTCTAGAGGTTCTGAAACATGAAAAAAACATGACATGACCCATGTTTGCCACCATCACGACGAGACCAATAGTGCATTTTCAGAATGAAATGCACTAAAACAGTCATACCCAGATGTTTCCAATGAGAGAAACTGCCCTGAATTATGTATAATATCCTTCTTTTTGACAATGATTAAATCTAGAGTAGAATGTGTATTATATCTATGAAAAGTGGGGTCCATGGGAATAATATGGAAATTAATACCTTGCACCCATTCCAGCAATTGTATTTTGTAGGGCTTTCAGCATCCTGATTTAAATTAACGTCAAAGTCCCCTAATACAACTACATTGCGATAACTAGATATAAAACGTTGTAGATCAGAAAAATAATCATTTAAACCTGCCGCTTTGTGGGGCCGATAAACCACACTAACAAGTACTTTTTTAAATCAGCAGGAAACTTCAGCGATAATGTATTCGACCGACTTAGAGTAAACACCTGCCGATTTGCTTAAGATTGTACACTGAAAACCCTCATGTACATACAATGCAACCCCCCTTCCTTGTTCAATCTGTCATTACGGAACAGCACATAATATGGCATTTCAAAAGCTGTCGACCGCAAACATGGTTTTAAAAAGGTTACGGTTAAACAGATCAAATCAAAGCCTTTATTTTTATTGACATCTTTCATAAATACAGCAGCGCTCTTGCCGATCTAAGATGAACTAACGATCTGGGGTAACATCTGACTGGTGTCACCAACGATATATAAACTGCTCACCTCCGACGGGAGGGGCGTGGAGGGGGCAGGTCGTCCCCTGATAAACAATTACCCTGTCCCTGTCCTTATGTAGTTATGGCAACACAACTCTCTTCCCGTATTTACTCTGAAACTCCACCCCTCTCATCCACTTTAAGCTCCACTTGGAGCTTATTTGACGGCAGACTTTATCAGCAGAGATGAGCAATCCAGTTCTTTCATACATCGTTAGGTGTCACTTGCTTTATTTTGTTTATTGCGGTAGTGAGAATCAGAATCAGAAAGAAAATTATTGAAGTAAACCTAATTGAAAATTGAAGGATACCCCAGGAGGTCGTTTCACTTAGTTTCCACATGAGCGGCGGTGTATTTATGAAAATTATGAATAAGTAAATATGAGTGTATCCTTATGAACTACAATTGATTCTACGCTCGTATGTGATATTTCAAAATGCTTCCTGAAATCGAAAAAAGAGGCGTTTAAAGAGGTTATTAACTTGGAATTTGACATGAGACTATTGGATTTTAACGTTAATTACAATTTTTTTCAAATCATCAGGCCCACGGATCATTAAGGCAGCACTCTTATCCCCTTTCTTTACCAGCACACGATTTCTGCTAAGTTATATATATTTGTAGGTTTTTCCTTTATTATTATTTTTGCATCTCTCATTAATTTTCGATTTGTGAAAGTCAAGCCGTTGTTCAGGTAAATATTCATTTTCTCCCCGTCGAGAAATCCCAGGTCACGATTGGATAGACCCGTAGTTTTTGCTTTAGTTTTGACAGCCCTGAGGAGTTTTTGCTTCAAGTCAAGCGATGTTAAGATCCAAAAGGGGGAAAGGTACAAGATAGGTGCGCGGTTGTTTTACTCGATAACACCTACTAATGTTTACGTATTTTATCTCAATATTCAGGCTATGTTCAATGTTCGTTACAATCTCGGTGATATTTTCCCCCTCTTTTATCGGCACATTTTAAATTTCTACGCGATTGCCTAATTTTGATTGCTCCAATTCATTACATGTTTCTTCAAGTTGAACTACGCGCTTTTGCAGTAGCGCATTCTCCTCCGCAACAGCTTCGAATTTTTTGTGGAACACATCTAATTTTCCGTTGATCGCCTCGATAGCTTTAGTATTATAATCTATAATCGTGGAATACTGATTCAAGGCCGTGGTAATTTCCTTATTTGACTTAATTAACTGCGCAATGATCTGGATCAGTGCCGGTATATCATTTGTCTCACTTGCTCGTTGAAAGCCAGCGTCTTGCTGCTGTACGTTTTCACACACTGGACACATTCATTATTATTCACGAACGTGAATTATTATTTCATTATTATTCAACATTCAACATTCATTATTATTCACGTCCTTATTATTCACGAACTCAGTGTTGAAAATGTTAACACAGCCGATATGGAAAAGTTTAGTACAAACTGCACAAACTGTCCGGTGGGCATTGAAGGAAAATCCCTTTAAACAGGTTCCGCCGCTTGTCAGGCATTGTCTCACCTTGACTGCTAGACTACTACTGAGAGAGAGAGAAAGAGAGGTTTATTCTTTAAACTACAAACATTACCAAATTTTCCGATTAAGGCTCTAGGGTGCGATCCAGGGCCCCTGTGGATGCCTTCGAATTAACAAAATCAATCAATCATATCATGTAATTGCTCTCCTCGATTATAAACAAATGAAAAATCATTAAACCATACCAAAAGAACCTGCAAAATTAATAATCCATACAACCAAACAGGAAACACAATTGAATAGAAGATGAAATGAAACAAATGGGTAAAAGAGAGAAATAAAATAAAAATAAATAAATAAAAATAAAATAAAATAAAAATGAACAAGTAAAACGAATCGAAAAAGTGAAGAGAAGTGGTATAAACCGAAATTAGATGAAGCCTTAAAATACAATTAAACGCACGTACAAAATAGAACAATGTTGAGAGAGAGACCGCACAAACACAGACAAAGAGTCGTTTGTCCAGTTCATAATTTATTAGGAAAGCAATCTGATCCAACAACTTCACAATCGGCCCAATGCAGCTAAGACGGAAGTTCCACTTTAGTCCTGCAAATGTTGACTACTCAATAGATGCTTATACATGGATTGTTTGAAAATAACGGGGCATTTTTTTCTTCTGATTTTCAACGGAATTGAGTTCCAAACTTTTATCGACTGTATTAAAAAAGAAGTATGAAGAGACGTCGATCTCTTGGCATGACCAAGTCATCTGGGTGTCCTCTAACCTGCCGTGTCAAAACGTCCTTTTTGAAACTAAATAAATTACGAAAGAAAGAGGGAGAGAGAAAGAGAGAAACAATTCTAGTTTGGGTCCTTGGAGTATGCAACCAGTGTAATAGCCATTATTAGATTACTAATCCAATCTCATAATATATAAGTCTGGAATAATTATTTATCAATTTTCTTCGCCAAAAGTAAAATGGAAATGGACATTTGCAAAATGACGCACAGAATATAAATTAAAGCAATGAGAGGATCGTGTGTATAAAGTAAATAATCGGTTTCTTCGTTTTGATGACGCCACCATCATCATGTTTGTCATAAAACAAACACAAAAATGTGCTTTTCTTCTTAATCGAGGGTGCTAATGAATAAAAAATCCATTAGAAACCACAGAATAAACTGCAAAATAAAATTGAAAAAATTATAATATGTTCATGTGAAAGGGACTTAACTTATTCGAGAAGAAAAAGAGAAAAAACTGATCGTAGCAAAAGAAGCGCTTTTAGGTGGCATCACTCATTCCACTCTGAAAACAATGAGCCCCGTAAATGGAAAACACAGAAGCAAGCAACAACTCGAAAAATAATCGCTGCCCACAACCACACGCAGTCACTCCAACATACAGACAGAGTCATACCGTGCCATATGCTTCGTAAGTTGCCCATTACGGTAACATTACTCTAGTAAGTTGAATTTTTCCTAACCTGGAACTTTATAGCTTCAGTTTTGGAAAAATGTACAGTAAAGGTTTGAAACTGACATGAAAAGGTTTTTCTATAACCTTGAGCAACCTTTGTTGAGATGTTATCACCTCATCCGTGATTACAGAAATATCTTACAACATAGTTTTTTTTTTTGTCGTCAAAATAAAAAAATGGGTAATCTTCGACGACGGTTTCGCGAAAAATAACGTACATCACTTGACTATTAAGTGGATTACCCGCTCGTTTGTAATTAGCGGCCTCGTCCACCAACAACTCGCAGATAATGCACCACTTAAAAATATTTTAATGCAATCTACTATTACCACGGTGAATTTCCTATTATAGGGGTATTCATTAATAAAAAATTTAGCATTTATAAAAAATGCTAAATCTTGTATTAATTTGTTATTAGTGAGTTTTAACACTCTCCCGTTAAATCCTCCGGAAACTTTACTTTCAAATTTCAACCTATCAGATGTTTCGTAACCAAGCAACGATTGATTTATCGTTTGCGTTAGCGTTAGCGGTGGTGTTGCTAAAAGTCTCTATTATGCTAAATTCCGAACAAATGATTTTATTTCATAGAAACGGAAAAATTGGGGGAAAAAAACAACTCGATCGATAGCAAATGTTAAAATTCTGAGAATGGATACTCCACGATAACATTGCTATCAGGTAAAAGCCGCCTGTGTTCTTTGATTTCACACCCCTTTGTATTCGGATCTCACGATGACTTTGAATAATTGGTTTATTATTTATCGAATTTTATCTAAAAACAACTAAAGCTACAAACATCAAGAGTATAAACTTTTTTTTTTATTGAAATGATACTTTATAATAAACTTACATCAACGTGTATTCCTTGGTATGGAAAAATTTTCGTTGGGGGGTTTTCATTGGGTGAGAATCTGTAAAATTCTCTATTGCCACGATACCATTTTACAGCATAGAGTGGCGCTCCCTCGAGATCGTAGTGACAGAAAAATGTGGCTTCACGTCCCCGCTCAACGGCCGCCGGCTGAATTACGAGCGATACGTTACGTAAACCGAGAGAACCTGTGAAAGATGAAAATCTATTTTAATTGAAATTAAATGCATCCATCGCATATGGAAATAAGGGAGCATATGGCTTCGAGCCGGTGGAGGGGGGGGGGAACGAGGGTGTGAAAAATAAAAGCTTTTGGCCAGTATTGTCGCTAATGGAAAGACCTGCCAAATAGCTTTTCCAATAATCGTATTTTATGATATTGCCTCTTTTTACACGAAAGCGAACGAAAGCTCAGAAAACTCAATTCACGCGCTTGGCTGTAAATATTTATTATTAAAAATGTCTCTGTTAGCTCTACACACAGTTTTTCCCATTTACAGTTTGATTTTAAAGTAGCTATTGTTTCCAACCACTGCTTTTTGAAATAGTGATATTCTACGAAAATAATACCCCTCAACAGAGAAGGTAGCGGAGAGAGTTAATCCGCTTTCAACTCGGTATAGTAAAAAAGGAACTGCACTGATCTTTTTACTCCTGATTTCGCTTTCAACTGGAGTTTTTTACTGTTCCGAGAAAGCTTTCCAATCAAATAGCCCAATCCGGAGCCAGCGTATGGGAAGCTTTACATCGTCCTACAAACATTTTGAATATAAATCAATGAATTAAGGGCTGTATGAACAGACAAAAAGTAGAATGGCATTCATATGCGACCATAGCACGGCATAGGTCGTCGTCTCAACCCACTCCTCCGAGTAGCAGTGCAGCAGCCCCCCTCAAGAGAACCAAACGGGTGGAAGATGAGGAAGAAGAGAAGAAGGATTATGGCAAAAGAGCTAAATCCTCCACGAACTTAAAGATCGTTATGGTTAAGGCGGGGGGGGGCCTTCAATAATGAGGAGGCAGTTCAGGCTAGAAGGTTTGTTTCTAGGGCGGTTATGGCCTCCAAAAAAATAGAAAATGAAAGGCACGGTTACCCCGTGGTGATAGGCCAGCCTCAGGAGAAAAAAACAAACTATAAACGCGGCGTTAAGACCGGCCAAAAGTACCGGATTGGAGGCCGATTGGCTGGAATACCATTGGGCGAGGAAAGATTACAAAGAATCTGTTCGAAGAGCGAAAAGAAAAGCGTAGAGAACGTTTTGCGAAGCAGTCGAAGGGGCGAATGAGACAGCTCGGCTAAGTCGAATAGTTAGAAACGAAAGGAGGGACGAGCACGGTACCATCACCCCGCAAACGGGGGAAGTATTAACAGGGAATAACGAAATATTGGAGCAAATGTGTAGCGTGCATTTTCCAGGATGTAGAGAGGAGGCCATTGTACCCTGCAGACACGGCCCTCTGTACAGCGAAACGGTTAGCCGGTGCCACGACATAATTAGTAAACAACCGTTCCACTGGGCGCTAAAATCCTGGGGGGTCCCACAAAGCGGCGTGATGCGATGGAATCTTCCCCTGCCTACTCCAGTGAGCGGGCGGGAGAGCCCAGGCAAGAATAAGGGAGCTTTTTGTCAGAAGTTTGGTTTCAGGACAGGTACCAACGGCGTGGAAACGGGTGAGAGTAATTTTCATACCTCAAGGTGGCGGGAGGCGTGATAAAACGGATAATTTTAGACCCATAAGCCTAAGTTCGGTTATGATGAGACTGACGGAGAAATTGGACTTGTACGTTATGGAGCGTGTAGAGAGAATAAGGGCATTTCACCTACGGCAAACATGCCTAGGACAGGGAGGTCCACGGACTCCGCCCTGGGGGAACTCGTGGTCAGGTTGGAGGAGACGATGGCTCAAAAGGAGTATGCATTGGCACTATTTTTAGACATCGAGGGGGCTTCAAGTATCAAATATCTTTTGGGAACATAATGGAAGCTTTAGAACTCTTTATGGTAGAGCAAGTGTTGAGAAACAGGATAGGGCATGCATTGAGGCACAGGTGGGTCTCATTGTCAGCGGAATTAGGGGGTCAGGGGGTAGAGAGGAGAGCCAGTAGGGGAACTCCCCAAGGCTTAACCCTCTCTCCACTCCTCTGGGTAATGGTAGTGGATGGACTAATTAGGTTACTGGAAAGCGAAGGCTTCTACAGCCAGTTACTTGCCTACGGTGGGGTGATAGTCACTAGGGGGAAATACCTATCGTCGCTTTGTGCTCCGATGAGGCAGGCGATTTGGTTGTTGAATGGATATTGTGAACCTAGAGGCTTGAGGATAAACCCGAAAAAGATGAAACTGGTACTTTTTACCAGAAAAATGGTTACATTATGGGTTAGAACCCATATGTCACAAGGGGAAGGAAATCGTTTTAGTTCCGGAAGTAAAATACTTGGAGGTACGGTTGGACCGTCGGCTAACTTGGCCCGCTCACATCAAGTAAGAGCAATGCAAGACTGTAAACGCCTTTCATCAAACAAGGAGAATAGTTGGGAAGACGTGGGGATAAATCCCGGGAACGACGTATTGGTTGTACACCAGAGTAATAAGGCCGAGGATCTTATATGGGGCGGTAGTGTGGTGGAAGGCAGTCATAGTAAGGCCTCAAATGCAAGTAAGGTGGACAAGATTCAGAGACTGGCTTGTCTAGCAGTGCTAGGAGCGTTTGGAGCGACGCCAACCGTAGGCCGATGGAAGGAATACTGGGGCTGAGACCCTTGAACCTAGAGGTCAAGGCGCGGGCCATGGAGGCAGCCTGCAGGATGGACTGTTTGGGTGGGCAGAGATCAAACTGGGAGGCGGGGAGAAGTTCAGAATGCATGACGTCGCCTCTAAGACCAAGATCTATCTGTAATTTTTTTTTCAAAATGGCTACTTTGATCAAAAAACTTACTCGTGTAAAAGGGACTTTAGACAGTTATCATAGTGGCAGAGGAGGCATGATTATTCCGTATGAATGGTTTTATTAGTGATTTTGATCAGACCAACACGTGATTTTGCCGATCACATGAACCCCCACCCTCTCCCCATTCCAATGAAGACTGGCTTAAGCAATTCATGTTTACTCATCGATAAAATCAAAAAAACAAACAAACAAAAACTGCTGCACGGGAGGACTCGTAAAATGTCTTGTCTCGATGAAAGAAGAATGGCATGGCGAGAAAATTACAACCTTCCCATTGTGATTGAGGGCTGAGGGAATACATTTCTTCCCTTCCTATGACGTGGAAATATAGATTCGCAGTGTAAAAAGAAGAAAAATCTAGAACAACCTTTTTTCTTTGAGATCAAAAATACATTAACTGAATATATATATATTATTTTCTCATTATTTTTGTTACAAACGAGGTTTTTCAGAAACGGAAAAAGTAATTCTGAGCATTCAGCATCCACTTTGAAAAATAATTTGTTGACTTTTCGTAAACAAACATAAAAACTTGACTACTGACTTTGTTAACCCCTCCCTCCCACTATCACTATCACTCCAGTTCACATCCTACGAACGAAATCAAAAAACTTAAATGCTTAATCCATCATCTTTTCTAAAGATCTGACCTTTCTATCCCAGCCCTTCCTCCTTCAACCAACCCGAAGATAAATATAAATTACTCTTCCGTCTCGAGAAAACTTTCTACTCTCTCGCCCATATCTAACAGTCTCTCTTCTCTGCCTTTTGAAATTAAAGTTTGTTTTGTTAGTGATTCGGAAGAAGAAAAAACATTCCTAATATCATCCTCGATCCCAGGAGAGAAAGAAGAGAAAAGTGAAAACGACTTCTTTCGCCCTTCTCCGCCCAACGAGTCTACTTCAGGTCGGGTAAACAAACCTAATTGTGGGATTCTTCGTTCATCAGTTCTAACCTAATTAGAATGTAGGAAATTAAACTTTCATCTCCTTTTCGCGCTGGAATTAAGGAAAAGTCTGAAAGAAAGGGGCTTTCTGTGGAGGAGGTGGGGACAGTTGTGACGTACGTAGTTAGAAAAAAAAATCTAATTTCATTCTGAGTGACTGTGTCGATGAAAAGTAAGCTAATTATAACATGCCTCACCTTTGAGCAATCCAAACTTACAGAATTTAATAATAGGTCTGTTCAAGTACCAATATTATCAAACTAGTCCCCCGATTTTTTTCGGGTGTCCATTACGAACGTTTGTCCTAGTAGGTTTTCTCAGAGGGGGGGGGGAACACGTCACACGTCAATGTACAATTTTACATTTGTGAAAAATACAAGATTTGCAGACCCGTTTATCTATAGAATCCCTTTACAACCAGTACTCCTCTGACATCTGATGGGCATCTCGACATCGCTCGCCTACGTATAAGCAAGAGAGGACGCATATATTTTAATTGCATTTAAATAAACTTATAAAGCTTACAATTAGTCGAAAAATGTCTCTTGCCATTCAGGCTTAACCATCGATCGACTGGTTCTACTTTTGGAAAACACTTCGGTCGAAACCGCTGCTTACGAGAACGTGGCCAATAGTAGTTGAACAACACAATTTCCATCGCATCAAAGATTGAAGCCACACCTTTCCCTTTCCTTAACTGACTAATTGTGGGTATGCAATCACTTCCGTGGGAGCGGTAATTCTATTACCACCGTTAATGAAAAATTCAGTAATGCCACTCTTTCTAAATAACAATATTTAAATTATTAATTCACAAGAAAGTATTTAATATTCTTAAATACTTAAGGAAAAGCATCTCTCGAAATCTGTACGCATCAAGAGTGTGGAAATGTTGACACAAATAATTCAATAAACAGACATCAAAAAATGAAATATCGACCGTCTTATTCAGAAACAAAAGACACGAAGAGTTAGAATTGGTAGAAAGAACTCCTAAAATTAAATTATAATCCACGATCAAAAACTCAAGTTTTAGACTTTTCCCAAATTAATAATCCGTCACTTAGACAATCAAAATACGGGGATTAATCCCTACGTTTGGGATTGGAATAATAGGAGATAAGACAAGGAGGCCTTATTTCTCTCGTGGGCTAAGTAAAAATAATAATTTAGTTCAAGGAACTGAATTTAATTTTCCTGGAAGAGGCAGGAGAAAGGTTTTTGTTTGCATGGTAAAATATGGTGGCACATATTTCAAGAGCAGGTTCTTTACGGCGTTAATAAGGAACCATAGGGAAATATTAACGCTATTACTTCAACTCCATTTTTCCCCATCACTATGATTCTCTGAACTTCAAAGACCTTTAATAAGTCCATGAAAAAGATCAGAGAAACAAAACATAATTATAAGCAAGATTCCATTTTGTTCTAGCCTTCGTTAAAATAGGGTGAAACTTGCGCGATTTTTATTTTTGAAGCTATTAGGACGAGTCCTTTCCCAGGAAACTTGAAACTCGGCAAAAGCTCTTTATGTATGTGAGCCGTATTCAAGGCACGCTTTACGTTTATCTCCAATTTTATTTATTTTTATTTTACTTTAATAAGAGAGACAAAGCTTAAAAAACTTGTTTGCATTTTAAATTACTTAACCCACCTCCCTCAGAACGACACAATCTTACTATAAATTTTTTTTTAAAGCTGAAATTGCCTCCACAATTTTCCGAATGAGGCGTAAAGTAGTTTAATGAAATACGAATAGTAAAAGTCAAGTAGTTTAATGTGATACGTGAGCTGTTTATTGTAGTGTTGGGCTCTGGCCAATCGACTACGGTCAAAATTGTTAATTGACCGGTACACTAGCGTATCAGTCAACGAAATAAACAAAGCGAAATACAGGGAGCACGCTCGTGATGGGGCGGGAGTTCAGTCCAGTTAATGAAGAAATATAACTTAGAAATGTAGTCGGAGGGTTAACCACGAAGTTGAATGAAAAAGAAAAGGAACCAAACAGAAATTGAATTCAGCAGGTGCTTTGCTCGTGACACGCAAACGGGGACAAAAAGGCATAGAAGTTTGCCCGAAAACAAATTAAATCCCGTAAAAAACTAAAAACCCAATAAAAAATATCTCTTTAAAACCGAGTGGGTTCGGAGAGTGACATGGAGGATCCTCAAATCAAAGAGGCACTGAAAAATCATCATCGACTCGTCCCTGAGGAACTGGTGCCTGGAGAACCGTCTCGTTGAAAATCAGGCAAAGACGCCTGAACTGGTCGGCTGTCAGGTCGACAGGGGGCAGGGGGAACAGTCGAAGGCACACTCCTGCTATATTTTACCATATATCACCCAAAAATACCATATCGTATCGAAGTGTAGTGCAATTTTCCACGTGCTGACAAGGTTCTCAAGAAGAAGGTGGTTCGATTTCCCGCAGCGGCGGAACCAAGAGGCTCATGAGGGTCTCTTTTTCAGCCGGGAGAATTCCGACACTAGCCACCGTTTACATTCTTAGGATGGTCTGTTGGACCAAGAACTTGGCTGATAGACAGCAGATTTTGCCCCTTCAGCAGGCTATTCTACGTGACACAAGGAACAACTAATACCAGAGAGTTGTCGCCTCAGCAGGTTACATGGATCCAACCCGTACGCCGTGGGGCCTCGTTCATTTACTAATAAGATGTTCGCAGCAGTCCTGCTGAGATGTCGCTGCTCGAGGAATTTCGAAATTCCATTCTCTCAGGAAGCCTGACCAGCCCTATTGGGGCGCGCCTCGATGGTTTAATGGATACAATACTCGCTTCGCAGCCCAGCGGACCTGGGTTCGAATACAGCTATTGCCCATTTCCCTAAAAGGCTACGGCGAGCTGTGACACGGCTCACTCGGCTTCGTGTGAGCGTTCACGTGGTGCACGCGTATGACTAACCGTAACCGCGCATTGACCGAAACACCCGCGTAGTTCGGGTGTGAATTGCACAGCCGACCAACTGTCAGGGGTTATGGTGTAAGAGCCGCTTAAGGGTTTAGGCGTCTCCGGCGGGCTTGGTAAACCCGATTCTGCAGACCGCAGCCACAAAAAAATGCACCAGCGCACTCATCGGCCAAATTGTGAAACCTCGCAGTGGGGTAGGTTTGTTGCCAGATTGACAGCCGGACCGGGTTTCCATCAGTTTTTCATCTCAGTTTGTAAACCCGCCAAATAATTAGTTTTTTTTTACTCAGAATGACGAGCCGCCAAAATTGATTCCAACAAACCTACCCCACTGCGTGGGTGGTGCGTGGTTTCACAACTTGGCCGATGAGTGCGCTGGTGCACTTTTTTGTGGGTGCGGTCTGCAGAATCGGGTTTACCATGTCAATATTTTCCCCTGTATCAGTTACTAGTCTATTGTTGAAACGCTTATAAGTTGTTCAACCGATCTAATTTAAGATTTTTAAATACAAATGTGCAATTCGTTTAGAAACCCACGATTTACTATTATAAAATAAAATGCCGAAAACAGTTCTAGTGGATTTATGCGCCCGTCGAAACAAGAGAGTATTGACGCGAATAAGCTCTTAAGTCAAGCAATTAGGAAAACGTAACTTTCGTCTAGAACCTTGAGGGGATGTGGTAGTCGTGGGAAGGTAGGGAGGGTTGAGCTACAGGAGTCTCTAACGTAGTAGAGTTTCATTTTCGGAGCTCCTAATGAAAAGCGTATTAGCCTAAGACGATAACAATTCCTTAAAGTTTGAGACAATGAAGTTGAAATTAATCATCAACATGTTCGTAACACTTGTTTTTAAGAACACTAACGAACTAATGAGATGTCTTAGTGGGGGTGTGAAGGATGACTGAAGAGACGGAGCACTTGTATTCACTATTAAGTCTTAGCAGAGAAATGTGATAAAGGATCTTCTGAGAGACCGCTCCGAAATAAAGTTGAATTATATTCATTGAGGCAAAAGAATAAGGTACTCAGGGAGGGTGATACGAGTCGAGAGGGTCAGATATAATTCACAATGACCTCTCAGACTCAGATCCCAAGGACAGCCCGTCCTCCCATACGGGCATCCCTATGGATAGCTCGGAGATAATCTCGATCCCGAGTTGGGAGCCATCTATTTCAGAAACTACTACGCTGTAAAACAATTGTCCCACACGGTCCTCCTCGAGAAAGGGTCGTGTGAAATGTCCCGCACTAAGCCCCCCTTGATTCTCATTCACCCTCAACTGAAGTGGCGTCGTGTAGTGGGTTTAAACTCGTTACAACATAAACAGACCATAAAGGTAATTCCCAGAGAGAGTTTGTGAAAAGGAGGAGTGAGTAGGCTTGATATGATCATAAATTTTGTCTCTATTTCTCACAACTAATTAACAGCTATTTGTTTGCTTAATAAAACAGAGCGGGATAGAAATCTTGATACGAAGCCAGTAAAGTTTTCTTGACATAAATAACTTTCAGCTCTGAGGGAGAAAATGCTATTAACTCAACATAGAAATAAATGGAGTTCGAGAAGGATTCCTTGGTCTAACTCATTGTTGCAATGGAAAAGTAAACAGAAAGTAGTTGGTTGAATAGGTTTTTCTTTTTTTCTCAAAAGCAAGTTTAAGGGTATTCGCGCAAAGTGGTGAAGAAGGGAGTAGCTGGGCCTTTGCCCACCTACTTTTCCTCGACACCTCTCCAACCATCACTTCTTTATTATTGTTTACTCAAGGGACTACGATGTTGGCAGAAGGTTGGCGAGCCTTTGGCAGGCAATTCAGGCAATAGTCTTCAAGACTATTCGATAGTTTGATAACGAGATGTCTGGTTTGAGCTTTTATTGGGACTTTAAAAAATCCACTAATTAACAAGGGTCATTATTTTCCTAAAAAAGTAACCCTGGCCAGTACTACGGACGGGGAAACGTGTGATCTGCACGCTTCATTGTAGGTATACATTAGGTAGCATCTATAATGAATACATAGAATTATGGAGCAAGGCATAAATGTACATGAGGCTCGTGGATTAAGATAGAATATAAAGTGACTGGTGAGGCGAACGTGCTATTTTAAGCACTAGTTTTCTAAAGTGCTCATCATATTAATAAAAGAAATACAATGAAGAATAAAACACAACGTTTTTTGTATAAAAGCTACATTTTCATTCATGAACACCACACTTCGTTTCTCAACGTCAAGATGGAAGTGAAAAACAAGATGAACTTAGAAACGATAACCCTTAAAAAAAAAAAAAAACAAAAAAAAAAAAAAAAACAAGAAATAACACGAAAGGAAGCGTTCTCTGTGACTGATGATCCATGCTTGAAGTTTTCCACAAGCTGGTCGAAAGTTCTTCGAATGCAAGTTAGCTTGGCGACTTTTTTTTATGGGCGCTCGGTCTTGTCGTCGAAACGAAGAGCTGCGAGGATAAATTTAAAACGTTACTTTCCCTTACCAAAGCTCATGCTCAAAGCTGATATTCTGGTTCGAAATGTCGAATTACAATTTATTTCTTTGGAATATTGGGCGTTGTGGGTCTTGATACAAACGTTGGCATGTTTCACCAGTCACCAACGTGAAAAATTTAAAAATTTGCGTAAGCTGTCCCACCTCCTTTTGTCTTCATGATATTTTTCTTTCCGGACCGGGAACCAGCATTATGACTCTTTTCTCCTCTCCATTTTATTGCATTTACCGGTGAAGACATCTCCTGAACTCATAGAAAATCTGTTTTCATCATCTGAACAATCGATGTCTGAATCCCAATGATGAACGATTTCTTCGATGTATTCCACGCTCTGATCACTGTCAGATTTTGGGTTGGATCACTCTTCATCAGTGTGTTCTCTCAGCCCTTCTTCATGAAGCTCTACAAGAATACAAGGGATATCTTCCATCATTATCGCTTTTGCCCTGATTAAACAATGAATTCACACTCAGCTGATTAGTTTTCACAAATCACATTAATTTGCACAAATTGATTAAATCAATTGATCAGCAATGGACACATTAATTTTTAATGCCTGATGCCATTCAAAATTAAAATTAAAACTGCAACTTAATTTTTACTAATTTTGAGGGAAAAAAACTACCGCCTTTAAACTGTCCGACAGTGAAATTCTACTTCGGTCAGTCAATGACGAACTTTGTCAATTGTTTTCCTGCTTCAAAATCACGCTTTACCCCATTTAGGATAAAAAATACTTTTTCCAGGAACACCCGCGTCAGCTATGCTTGTACTGAGCAAACATTTGTCGGTGAAAATCACAGATTACTGAAAGGTAAAGCTTCATGAGAGAAATAACCCTCGAAAGTTAGGGTTAAGACCGTGGTTGAGGAATACAAAGAGGGTATACCACTCTAGAGATTATTCAGGTACCTATACAAAAAAAAAGAAGAAAACTGAGAATACATATAAATAATCATGTGGTGGTCGGAATGTTGGCAATAATTCGATGCTCACTCAATTCAAATTCTCGGCATATTTGGAAAAAAATGGAAGTGGATTAATAGTATAGTTGAGAACGTAGGGAGCTAAGTGCAGCAAAGTTAAAAGACACTTCTTTCGTGACTACGTTCACACATTTTCTTTTCTTTTTTTTCTACATTTTCTTTTTTAGACTAAGAAAGGAAAACAAAACAAAACAAAATAATATATTATTTCAAAACATTATATTCGATTGTAGTTTGAGTTCGGTCAATTTGTTGTATACAAATTCAAACGGTAACGAAATGTTTAAAACTGGGTTTTGGATTATTGGATTTCATAACAGCTTAATTCATCAAAATACACAATTCACGCACCCAAATTTCGCGACAAATGCCTGTCAATTACTTCATTCGAACGTCAATTATTTCATGAACACGAGTGCTCCACACCAGTATCACCATCAGGAATGAGTAATAATTAATAACCCTTTTTGCTTGACATACGGAGAATGTGGCTATTTTCTCCATGGCAACGTCGAGACGAAAGAAACGCTTTAATCTCAGCGTGTTGCTTCCTTAATTTACGTCACTGCTAGGTGTGATGTAATAGTATATTTCATAACGAGTACGGAAAGTGGAAAATATTGTGCGATTGTTGATTGAAGAGCGAGGCGAGAAGCAACGATACTTTACTTTCCCACGAGTTGTGAACGCTATTTTTCGTACAACTCAAAACATCGTAATAATCATCAACTCCGGCTGATTAGTGAACTCGGCGTTGCCTCGTTCGCCAAACACAACTCGCGCGTACAGTGACGCTTTCCTCACTCGTTTTAAAACATACTATTCCCATCCATTGGGACGTTACGTTTTTTCCCACAACAGTTAAATAATGGCAACAGTAATCAGTTGAAATATTAGAGGAAAACGAAAATTTTACCGACGAGTGAAAAAGTGACGATAGACTGATGAGGTGGGATGGAACGTGAAGTAAACGGGAAGCTAGCGTTCCTTGACTTACGGGTGAAATTGGTTGAAGGCAAACTCTGCATCGAGATCTACCATAAGCCGACAACCACGGACACTACGATCCCTCAAACTTTGCACCACCATCCACTCCAGAAAAACAGCCCGCTTTCAGTGCGCCGTACACCGCCTTCTCAATGTCCCATTGAAAAATACATTATACATTCAAGGTCCAGGAATATTGATGTCCAATTTCCGGGCCTTTTCAGTAGGACTTGTAGCATTATTTCGTCATGTTCATCTTCCAAGTCGGCAAAGATTATGAGATCATCGACCCTTGATATTCCAGAATATTCGCGTATTTTCTAGCTTAAAAATCTCTGGGCTACTGACCAAATCAAATGGAAGCCTATTGAACTTGAGCCGAAAACTGTTCCAAATGTGCACAAATACGAAGTCGAATCTTCCGTCAGCTGCACTTCATGAAAATCAGATCTCGGCGTTTTCTCTACTTTTGACGACAATGAGGAAGTTTCAAATTTTCAAAAAAAAATTTTTTTTTCGGTGAGCAAAGTCATGTAGAAAAACAAGTTGTCTCACTTACTAGAAGGCCGACTGAAGCTAAACCTGAGTTATCATTTTTGCTCCCGTTAGCAGCGCGGTGGTCCCTATTTGACAAAGCTTATCCATTTTGTAGCTGTGTTTTGAGTTGTGTGAATAGTGGTCTTATTAATAAATAATTAATTAATTAAAGAAATTATTTGTTTACTGTAGCAAGAAAAATTGCCTTCCAGAAAACTCGTCTTACACCCCTCTCCCCGCACCGTGAGTATAATTTGCGACTTGTCAAACCCCACACAAAATTTTTCAAAATTCGCTGAATAAAATCCGACTGTGTACAATAGTATTGTAAGAGAGCCCTTTTCAAGAAAACCCATTTTTTAAAATGTGCAAGTTCCAATTAGGAAGACTCGGGCCTAAAGCTGGTAAATAGTAACAACGTTAAAAATGGGCATGCAGTCCGAAAATTGATTCCACCCGAGATGAGATAAAATGGCTTATTAATTGCTTTGATAGCCTCAATTCATTTATTCATTTTTAGCTTTCATTCAGCTTTAGCTTTCATTTATTCATATTTATTTACTCAATACATTTATTTGCCGACCAAATGCAGTTTCGTTCGAAACCAACGTGAATCTGGCCTCTGGCTGGCTTTTATAATTGAAATAAATTAGTATAAACATGAGTAAACAAATTATTCCTTTGCAGTCTCGATGACAGAAGTTTATTTGCGCAAATAAATAGCTCAAAATGCAATTACACAAATTTTTAATGTGAGAAAGGTATAAGTTGTCCCATGAATTTCCGGTGTGCTAGCCCGTCAAATAGGACCAGTGGTGCACACTGACGGGATAAAAATTTCAAACTCACGTTTGGAGTCACTTTTTTCTTTCAGTGAGACAACTTGTTTTTCTACATGACTTTGTCGGTGAGGCATTCCAATCCTTCCAAGTAAATAATGTCATCATACCTTCCAAACCGAACCAACACCCGAAACATAAACTCTCTGCCCTTAAAAGTTATTTTCACTGACTTGTATCGTTACCGCTAAGCAAAGCCAATTAGAACCGAGAGCTGGAGGTAACTAAGATAAGGGGTCCCGTGATGATGGGTACCCTGAAGATTTGGTGTGTGGCTTAGCGAGGAAGGAGAAATATGATACGTTATTGAGCGAGGTGTCATGGGAGGTCATGGGCGATGGCATTGAAGGGAAGTGGATTCTGTTGACATGCGTGAGAAGCACGTCCATAGTGGTCAAGAGAAGCTTGAAGAGATCTGGGTACTGGTTAGCACTCAAATCCAGCGGTTCGTTACGGGACATCCTGCCAAGCGGGAAGGACACCAAACGCCTCGATGGGTCACTCCTGTGTGGCTCGTGCAACGACGCAGCTTTTGTGGGAAAAACCATCCGTAGCTACGCCACTAGGTTCAGAGAGCACACCCTCAGACCCCTCTCAGTTCCTGCAGCACACCAGTAACTACGTCGCTTCTGATGCTCACACTGCGAAATATTAGTCCGTGAAAGGAACAAGACGGCCAAGAACGTTCTTGAGCGTTTTCCAATCTATGAAGAAATTACAAGGAACAGCGGATGCTTATACGAATGAAACGAAACGAAATAATATAGAGGTGCCGTCTTCCTCCTTGCACGCGATTTCTGACGATAATTAATTCTGACGAGTTTGTCCCCCGTACGTATTCTGACGAGGATTTCTCTCCCATAGTAACCACTTTCGTTGAAAAGCAGATGTTTGTTTTTTTAAGGGAATGCCACAAGCTTAAGAAATGTATATGAATACGGGCCTCATTGTTAGGGGGTTTCCGGTGGAGGATTTAGCTTGGTGTAAAATGGAAAGTTTTGCTACGTCCGAAATTCCAACAGTAAACTCAAAGCTCGATTCCGGATCTGGGTTACTTGTTTCTCCTCCCACTAAATCCACACGGTGGCTTCCAACAAAACCAACAAAGAACTATTTGTGGCTATATAAAGTGAGAACTAATAAATAAATAAATCAAGGCATTAAATAATCTTGAAAGTATTTCTTGGAAGACTCCAGAATCACAATAGTGGAAATAAAATGATTATGTGTGAAAGGGGCAACCGAGCCGGTGACGACATTATTTTCTCTAGCTTTCTTCAGAGATAAGAATGAACTGCGCAGCAGTTCTTTTTACTTCTCTTTCTCGCTTTTCTTTTTTCTTTCACACCCTAAACTGCTCTTATATAACCTCAAATCTCCGCAGACCTTTTCCCAAGGGAAAAGTGCCATGGGCGAAATGTAAAATAGGGCGGTTTTTTACTTCGTCTCCCAATAAAATTGTTTTGCTTTAGATTTACCGGTTTAAAGTTACGTGATTTATTTTAAAATGCAGGTAAATAAAAAAGAGAACCAACACGGTTTTTCCATTCAATTTCAGTTGTTTAATTATAATACTTCTTGCAGAGTAATTTGTGAAGTGAATACAACCACGGTTCTAATAGGTCATTTCAAATGGAAATTTCTTAGTGAAAGCGATGTAGAGGTCGGAAGGGTTCCCACTTCCTTCTTTGACAAGGGACGAGGAAGAGAGAAATAGGCGGTAACTTTTCCTTTTGTCTAGAAACAATAAATTGACTGAACCTCGCAAAGTAGGAAGTTTTTCCCAAGCTCGTTCTTACAGTTGAGACATTCGTGAGTGCGAAGTGAAATGACGACTTCCGAGGACTTAAAAAGTTGTGTTCAAAAATTAATTGTTTTCAATCCCAGACTGCATTGAAAAACGAGCATTATTTTGTTAGGAAAAGACGTCCAAAGTAGATCTCAGGTTCCTGGGTCTACTTTGGACGTCTTTTCCATTCAAGTTGGACTTAAGGACCTCATCACCAAATCCTATGTCTTTGGACGAGTGTTATTGTATTCTAAAACACGTTCAAGAAATAGCGATATCGCATCCATGCCGAGTTATTGTCCACTTCACGAAATGGATGTCAATTTCACGAAGTGACTCCACTTGCCGTAACTTCAAAAAATTACGACATCTGGACAAAAAATTGTCCATTTCTTGAAAAGGAAATCGTGCTTGCCCAATTGCTGAAATCGAGCTTCCTTACTGCAAGTGGATGCACATTAACATTATCCTTTTCGTGAAATGGATGAGTGAGGAATGTCGTATGCTGAAACAAGTTTTTAAAAGGTTATTTTAAGGGGTCCATACACGTGCAATATTATTGCGCAATAATATTGCGCAATACTTTGACGTTCGCCCTACACGTTCAATTTTATTGCGCAATATTTTTGTTTATACAAAAGGAATGAACCGTATGATGGTCGTATTGAAGGTTGTACAATAATTTGTGCAATCTCGAGTATAAACTTATTTTTTTGTCCTACCTCCGTCAAGACAGAGAGATACCTAAATATGCTGAGTGGTTCTGATTTGAGTTGCATCTTGATTGCTGTGGGCGTGAGTGCCGGAGGCAAAGTGAAGAAGAAGAGAAATGGTAGCACATCAAGGAAGTGGTCGAAGCAGTGGTTCATCGACAGGGCAAAATATACCTACGAAAATCTTTTGAATGTAATGAGGATATTTGAGCCGAACGATTTTCGTAACTTTATACGGATGGATGGTGAACTATTCGACGAACTCCTGGGAATGATTTCTCCTAGGATCCGCAAAATGGACACTATAATGCGCGACGCTATTCCAGCGAGTCAACGTCTATCAATAACCCTGCGGTATCTCGCGACAGGGAGTGGCTTCGAGGACATGAAGTTCTTTACCGCGGTTTCCCCTCCATCAATCAGCATGATAGTGATGGAAACGTGCACTGCTCTGATCAACCGTCTCAAGGATTACATTACGGTGAGCATTTTTTCAGCTTTCACATTTTCATCGTATAGACTACATTTGGACAAATCGACATTATCAAATACTAAACACATTATTCAATTTGAGTCTTTTCTCCCAAAATCGTTACAATACGTCTGAAACGTTCAGTGGTTATCCACCTATGGGTATAGCGACCCAAAAGTGTGTCGCGGGCTTTTCCTAGCTGGGTCACCATCTATAATACACACTTGGATCGCTACCCATAATTTCTTCAACCTTGTCTTCAGTCAAATATACTTTCGCGCATATTATGACAGTATTCTGACGCTAAGCTACTAATAAATGAATCACCGAGCCAAATAACTCCTCCTCCATTCCTCAACGTTATCCCTCACTCATGCAGGTACTTCATCAAATTCTAATGCACTTACCTACATTGCAACCAATTTTTGCAACATTGTAATTGATTATTTTCGAATTTTTAGTTAGATCGCTTAAACTACGAGGATTAGTAGATAATGCATGCACAAAGTTGTAGCCGTATTTCTGTGTTAATGTAGATTATTTATAATAAATGTAGAAAAAATGAAAAGGCAGAGGTATAGGTATGAATTGTATATGTATAAAAATTTAATATTAAGTATGCCATTTTTTCAATTTAAACCGGAAAAAAATTGCTTCCCGTTTTGACCCAAATGTGCCGGGAAATCGTATTGGTTGAATGGCGATTCTCGGGGCATATAGTTATTGAATTGTGCTGGGGGTGGAGAATCACTGTACGAGGTAAATGTGGATTGAATTGGATTGTTTTTGACCGAATTAAGACTTAGATTCCAAATTTGTCCCTCAAAAAGAATATCGTTTATGGCCTTTTTAGCAAATATCTGCTGTTGGGGATCCATTTTTTCAGCTCTATTGCCCACGCTGCAGCAATTATATCATTTTCATCTGGTGGCTGTTGCAGGCGCTTGCAAGCCATTTTCACAAATTCCTCAGTGTGATCTTCTGGTGCTCTTTTCTTTTTTTCCTTCTTCTTCTGAGATTCATTTCTCGCCTAAGAATGAATTCAAAAGTTACTCAAGCACCAAACCTAGCCTCGCTGATGGTAAATTCACATAAATGATACCTTTCGGTTAATTGAAAATGTTTCATGGTTCTGACCACGCTCACCGCATTATTGTATAGCACTCATTTTAGGGAATTTAACGTTATGTGAATTTACCCCAGTCAAACCAAGTAAACTATAGAAACCCTCTAATTATAAATAATAAAAAAAATGAAACATTATAACGTTACTGGAAAGGCAAAGTATCGTAAGCGCCAATTTTCGTGTCAATTTGAGTTTTTGGGTTTTTTAGATTCTATGGCACGTACATGTGCATAAAACAACAACAAAATAAGCCAAAATTGGGTTAAAACTATTTTTTTTAGCTTTGAAATTTGGACGGGAAAACGTAAGCGCCATCAAAAACATCGTATCCACCCTCTCAGCCAAACGTAAACGACATGAGACTCCCGCTTGGGATCGTATGCGCCAAAATTACTGTCGCTTACGATTAATTTCGTGGCGTTTACAATTTCCCTCAAAAATGACGTTTTATCGTTTTTTCGATATGAAATAGCTTTCTCTTGGTGCTATGACGTCAGTGCTTCGGAAGAAGATAGTGAGGGCCTTGAGTTGCGATAAAAAAAAACGCCAGGTTCATGCGTACCTCAGCCCAAACGCAGACTTTTTGTGGTCGTTCTGGCAGGAGGTGCCATGTTTTTCATCCTTATTTCCCAGTTAGGTGTGTTTTGGTCTTATTTTCTGTGTTAGCCGTGGCTTCCATGTCCTCAAGAGGCAAAAAAAAAAAAAAAAAAAAAAAAAAAAAGGAGGCAAGCCGCATTGGCCAACGTCCCAAAAACTCTCCTCGGCGAGGAACTGACCAAGACTCGGCCAATACCGAAGTGGTACCTAAGTTTCCACCTTTCCTCAAATAAGGTGTACAGTGGCTTCTAAGCGATCAATCAGATGTCAGTTATCATCAATCATTTCGTCAGAGTTCCTCAAATGCATAATAATCCATCTTGATTGTTGGGCCGCGATTATGAATATGGCCCCGAGTGAAGTGATGCTGTGTTTTCCTGCTTTGGGGGCACGTCGTATTAGGAATTTGAATTAATAACAAATAAATTCTCCCCTGCCGTACTAGATTAAAGAGACCTCATTTTCTAATTGTCAAAACTTAATTAAATGTCTCTTCTTCCACTCTCACTTTTTCTGGACATCGAATTCATAGTGACTTCTCACAAATTTATTTTCCCTTTAAATCTTTAAAACCAACCATGGAATGACAATACTGTATTTTTCTAACGCCTTATCTTGCGTTAGAAAAACGCTCGTCTGCACCGAGCCTTACAGTGCAGTCAAAAAACTTTTTTATGAAAGGCTCCAAGCGGGTAAAACTCGTCCAGCCCGGAGACTTGGTTCAAAAATTTCATGTTAAAGTAGAATAATAGATCCGACTAGTGCCGAGTTATTGCAGAGAAGAGGAAAATTTGTAAAAATGCCTAAATTTGAGATGTTTGATAGAAATAGAATGGTGGTTCCTAACGTATTTGCACTAGGAAAAAGAGTCGGTTCTGGAACTCGGTTGAAACAGTATTCTCGGTTGAAACAGTAGTTTCAACCGTTAAACTTGACCGTGAAATATAAACGTCATTCTGTTAATGATGGCTCCAACAGTTATTTGTTCGGTTAAGAGTGCAAACAACCGTCAAAAAGACTCTTTTACCGTGTATTTAACAGACTTTTCTACACTTTCACGTGCTTAACCGTACAAACAAAGTCGGTTGAGCTGAAAAATTGTCGCCCAGCCGGTGTGATAACGGTAAAACCGAGGTGAATGACCGTGTAACCGAGTTTAATAACGGTAAAACCGAGTTGAATGACGGTAAAACAGAATTCAATGACGGTGAAATCGAGCAGAATGACGGTAAAACCAAGTTGAACGACCGTATTACCGACCTGAATGAAGGTAAAACAGAGTTGGAAGACGGTAAAACCGAGTTGAATGACGGTAAAACCGAGTTGGATGACGGTGAAATCAAGTTGGAATGATGGAGAAACCGAGTTGAATGACGGTGAAACCGAGTTGAGCGACCATGTTACCGAGTTGAATGACGGTAAAGCCGAGTTGAACGGTCGTGTTACCGAGATGAATGACGGTAAAACCGAGCGAAGTGACGGTAAAGCAGAATTCAATGACGGTGAAGTCGAGTTGAATGACGGTGAAACCGAGTTGAGCGACCATGTTACCGAGTTGAATGACGGTAAAGCCGAGTTGAACGGTCGTGTTACCGAGATGAATGACGGTAAAACCGAGCGTAGTGATGGTAAAGCAGAATTCAATGATGGTGAAATCGAGTTGAATATGTCGATGTAACAGAGTTTAATGACGGCCGATTTTAGCGATGTTACCGATTTTAGTAACTGTAAAGCAGAGTTGAATGACGGTGAACCCGGCTCCATGGCCACTAATATCAAATGTACTGACGTTGTACTGTGTAGGCGGACGATAAAACCGATGAAACGAAATTTTCATTTTCTAAAACTTCCCGATCTTGCAACTTTCGCAAATTGCCCTGGGTCCCAGGTCACAATCAAAGAAAGCGGGATATTTTTCGATGAAGAACACACACAAAAAATGTAAATCGATTCAAACTCAATGCTCCCATCGGTAGCCTAGTATTTATTTTTATTTAATGAAAGCATTCAGATACATATATATATAACGTTACCCAAGAGGTCCCCTCCCCCATTTCATCATCATATAAAACACTCCTGTTCTGGCATTCTTAGACAAGCAGTTTTCAACCGACTTCACGCACTCGTAACTAGATTTAACAACTAAGTAGACGGTTCAGTAAGGCCACCCTTAACCGTCAAAATTCTGTTGATTCAGGGTGCTCTATCGGTTGAAGCACTCCCTCTCTTTGTTTTTAGCGGCATCTGCAGAAAACGCGCAAGGTCTGTCTTCCTCACTGCTCCCAGTAACTTCGCACTTCTCATTATTTAGTCCTCGCCTGCTGAAGTTGTTTCAGTCACTGTAGTCAGTGAAAGAGTTTTTTTTTTTTTTCGTGAAGTGATTTGAGTCGTGTTGAAACAAGAACATGTGACTCCGAAATGGATGAAGATGTTAAAACTCTTTTGCAAGAGTGGAAGCTGAGCGACTACACGATTGAATAACGGTGAAACCGAGTTGAGCGACCATGTTAACGAGTTGAATGACGGTAAAGCCGAGTTGAGCGGTCGTGTTACCGAGATGAATGACGGTAAAACCGAGCGAAGTGACGGTAAAACCGAGCGAAGTGACTGTAAAACCGAGCGAAGTGACGGTAAAGCAGAATTCAATGACGGTGAAGTCGAGTTGAATGATGGTAAAACCGAGCGAAGTGACGGTAAAGCAGAATTCAATGACGGTGGTGAATTTTCTACTTATTGTTTTGTACTATGTTTGAATATATTTCGTGTTTCTTCTTTCACGACTTCTTCGCATGTGAACTAAAATTTACGTTCATCCCATTTCCAATTTTAATATTTTTTTACCAATAACAGAATTTCAGAACACTCACTTTCACGGTAACTCAAAAACATTTTTTAGGGTCTCAAACGGGCCACAAGAAAGGCTGAACCGAGCGTCGAGATAAATCAGGATTTGAAGTGGAAATTTAATCTGCGGTTTACCTCTGACGCTCGGCTCAACCATTTTTTGCGGCAAATTTGGCCGTAAAGAATCAGTAAGGCTAACCGTGAAAAGTGGAAGCACGTACCGAGAAAGTCGGTGACAAATTACCGTTTGTACCACAGTAGAAACGGTATATTCTACCGTATGCCGACGGTAGTATATACCGTTATTTCACGGTTGACACCAGACTCAAGACGGTACCTCTTAACCGAGGTGAGACACCTGTTTTAACTGTGATATAACGGTATATTCCACCGTATGCCAACGGTAGCATGTACCGTTATGTCACGGTTGACACCAGACTCAAGACGGCGTTTCTTAACCGAGTAGAGATACCTGTTTTACCGTTGAGTAACCGTTGATGCAACCGTCATGACAGTAGAATTTTACCGTTTTTTTTCTGCTGATGCTACCGTATAATATCCAAAATTCGGTTCGCCTCTACCGTAAACACACTGTTGGACTGACCGCCTGACACGGCTGTGATTACCGAGTATACGGTCAGCTTTCACCGATGTTAGACAGTTGCTGTAACAGACAAGGGAGTTGTGGGTCGGAAGAATCTACCGTAAAGTAACGGTTAGAGTTAACCGTCTAGTGACGGTTCATTCAACAGATATGTCTCAACTGACTGGGATCATGTGTTTAACCGTGTTTGTGGCTCGACCGTCAGACTCGGTTGCAAACATTTTACCGACAATATGCGCTAACCGAGTGCATTTAACCGTATCAAGCTTGTCGGTAGACTTTACCAACTCATGACGGTTGCAAACATTTTACCGACAACATGCGTTAACCGAGTCAAGACGTGCATTCAACCGTATCAAGCTTGTCGGTTGACATTACAGACTCGTGACGGTTGCAAACATTTTACCGAGATAGAGGGCCAATAATTTCCGCGTCATGTGAATTATAACTTGACAAGTTTCTGATGGACCCTGAGGGCCCAAATTTCCAGATGGTTCTAGGAACATCTGTTTAGAAAGTTAACTGAATTTACCACTTCTTTCTGTCCATAAGAAACTTGTCGATCTATAGTACAAAAAGCCATAGAGGCTTGTGCAATCGAACTGAGACTGGAAAGGCGTGACAAATAAGCGAATTATGATATACTCGGACAGCCGAGCCGCCCTCGGGGCCATTTCCAGGCCGGTGGTCAAGTCGGGGGCGGTGGGGAGCTGTAGAGCCAGTATATCGGCACTGCTGACGGAGGGTAACACGGTTACATTAGGGTGGGTACCAGGTCATGCTGGCATCCCGGGGAATGAGAGAGCAGACAAGCTGGCTAAGACGGGGGCCATGACGGAATGTGTCGGCCCAGAACCGGCGGTGGGGATAGCAAGGGAAGTAGGACTCAGTGAAATTCGGGGTTGGGCGAAAGCGGAAGCCCAGGCACGATGGGAAGCAGAAGATCACTGCAGACAAGCGAAAGAGGGCATTAAAAGGTATGATGCCAATACGACAAAGTGGCTGGTAGGGTTAGGGCGGAAGCAAACTAGAAAGATAGTAGGAATATTTACAGGGCACTTTGCAGTTCAGAGACACTTGCACATGATGCAAGGGCGGATCGGGGACCTCTCTCAGGGGGGGGGGTAATCGAAACCCCTCCCCTCCCCCAGTAAACCCCCACCACCTGCTCACCACTCCCCTTCCCCCATGTTTTGAGAGATTTTCCAAGCTCCAGGGGGGGGGGGTAATTCTGCTGTTACCCCCCCTTAGATCCGCCTATGACATGATGGGGCTAATAGGGGACCCTACATGTGAGAGGTGTGGAGTGGAGGAGGAGACAACGGGTCATTTAGTGATAGAGTGTGAGGGGTTTGCGGCAACGAGGTTTGCTATATTTGGGAGGGACAGGTTGACCGACCTAGAATTTTCCAGGGCTCAAGGGGTCCGAGTACTGGATTTTCTGGGGAGGGTGAGGAGATTTGAGGAGCCGTGCTAGCCCCTCCGAGTCCGGGACCCGTTGGGTATGACGTAGGGGCCCAATTGGTGGCCTTGGCGTCGCCGGGCTCGGCTTGGCCGGGACGGCACCCCCCAAAAAAAAAAAAAAAAAAATAGTACAAAAATACTTGTTTTCACCCATAAAGTTGCGACAGTTTTAAATTTGATGAAAATTTCAATGGTAGACCGACGTTACTGTTATTTCTTACGTATTTTTCAACGTGGAATCTCACAAATCTCACTATAGTCTTCTTGAGTTAAGACCAAAAGTGCACAATAAAACCAGGTTTTTGGGACTGGAATAGCAAGTACTATCTTCTGGCGCTTGAAAAACATGTAAATTCTTGGATGAGATCAATGAAACTCATTCTGTCCACGTATTTATACAACAAAAATGCAACCAACACCAGGTCTTCATCATTGATAGCTTTCGATGCACGCCAAAATTGGTGACTTTACTGTTGTCATTCTTAAAATAGGGCGTGTAATGCGTTCAATTATGTTTTGTTTTTATGACTTGCCATAGTCCACATAACAAAAAAACGACTATTTTGTTTAAATTTTTAAATGAATTTGACCCTCCACGGGAAAACGTAAGCGACAGTGAGCTGATTCAGCAAACGTATCCGCCTAAATCGTATCCACCAAATAACAGATATTGTTTTCCCATGTTCGATCGTAAGCGACAAAACATGTTTAAAAAGTATCTTGCTCACGGTAGAAAGTTTTGAAATTATGAAAATAATTAAAATGAATCACTAGGGTCACGTACACAAATTTTCAAGAGAATCAGACGACATTAAGTTGTCCTAAACGAAAAATGCGTCTCCTGTAAAGTTGGCCAAGTTGCGCTTACGATACTTTGCCTTTCCAGTAACGATAAATCAAAGGAGGCAAAACGAAAGACTTATTTAAATAGCTGAATTTTCCAATATAAGTTAATTCCATCATTTTTTGTTATTCTTTTTACAGGTACCAAAAAGCGAAAACAAATGGAAACAAATTGCACGAGATTTTGGCGATCAATGGAATTTTCCAAATTGTCTGGAAGCAGTAGATGGGAAACACATTGCAATAAAGAAACCTTTCAATTCTGGATCGCTATATTACAATTATAAAAAATTCTTCAGAATTGTGATGATGGCAGTTGCTAACGCAAATTATGAGTTCATCATGGTTGATGTCGGAATAAACGGTCGAATATCAGATGGAGGTGTAATTCGATCGACGAAGTTTGGGCAAGCGCTTGCCGATAAGAATTTGGGAATTCCAGAACCAGCGGAACTGCCTAATAGCAAAAAAATTCTACCATTTGTTTTCGTGGGAGATGATGCGACGCCTTCTCACTGACAGAAAGTTTGATGAAGCCGTACCCTCAAGAAGAATTAAATACGGAGTGAAGAATTTATGATTACAGACTAAGTCGGGCACGTCGTGTAATCGAAAATGTTTTCGGGATATTGGTCAGCAGGTTTGGAGTGCTTCAGCGCGCGATACCACTGTCTCCAAAAAAGGCTAAAATCATTGTCTTGGCTTGTTGTTACCTGCACAACTTTTTGCGAAAACGCCAACCTCGAGCTTATGTGACTAGGAATCACGTGGATAACGAGGATTTGCTGGCTGGCGTGGTTGAAAGGGGATCATGGAGAAATATCGTAAGCTATGCTGCACCTCTTCAGCCTAAAATTACCTCCAGAAACGCATCAGACTATTCAAAATTGGTTAGGGATACCTATTCCAATTTCTTCAACAACGAAGGTCAAGTTTCATGGCAATGGAATATTGTAGGCCAAACCACCTCGACATGTTGAAAAATGTTTTTAAAATCAACATTACTTAACAATATTATGTTTTTTACTTTTAAACTTTTCGAGTAAAATGGTATTATTCAATCAAGTTGACGATTTCGTTTCATTTCTTAATGCTTATTCAAAATAAAAAACCAAGGCGCGAAGTGCACTTTTATTCCTCTTTGGAAGCACTTTTTTAAGTCAGAGTTTTTATAATTTACAAACTATGGCCCTTATTCACAGTCGTCTTTTGAGCTGAGCATTTGCTTATTTAGATTCAATACAGATGACTCATTAACAATAACGACCGATTTGAAGCCTTTTAAGCAAATACTCAGCTTGAGTGACGACTATGAAAAAAAACCCTGCTCGTTTGCCGTCTAGAACTAAACGCATGAAGTAGTTCGTAACTGACAAACGAACTGAACTAAAATAATTCTCATAATTCTCAACTGGCATCTTACTAAAGGGTCGTCGGAATCTTCGTTATTTGATACGCATCAGATTGACTGGCTTCCAAGTCCATCGTGCTGATAGAAGCCGTTGGCGTCTCTTGTCCTGAAAGGAACTTCATTTCATCGAAGTACCAAAGCGCTGTTTCGACATTCTCCGCGCCAGCACCAATTTTTTCAGCCTCCCGCAGACGTCTTATTTCTTTTCAGAAGTTGGTGCGCAGAGAATTCAGTTTTTTAATCACTTCTGCTTTGTTAGCATCAGGATATTTTTCACGGTACTTTTCCACCAGCACATCGTACTGTGCCCCCTTTTTGGGCCGATTACAATCGTCTTTACATGTCACATCCCAAAGGGCCGGAAGCCCACGATGCGGTTCAATAAATTCGAGAATGAATTGTTTAGTAGCGGAATCCATTGAATAGCCAAAATTCTAGCACTAGTCAGACTCAGACACACAGAAAATTAAACTCACTCACGGTCGATTAAGCAAAATAAGCCGTCCTCCCCTCGCCACAGTTTATTAACCATCTGCTGAAATGAGTGAGTGTGAAGTGACGTGCAACAAATACTATTGGCATATTACTGTAAAAAGCCCAAAAGAAGAAGAAGAAAAATATCAGTCCTATTGACCTGCGCTCCGACCAATCGTCCAGACAAAACGCATATTGTGCCCTCGGCCTTATTCGATAATTTACGTGACTAAAATTTGTGGAGTTTTTCTCTCCCTATTCATCCCACTGAAAATTAAGGCTAGGCTTGGGCAAAATTTGCTTCTGGCTGAATTTCAAATGCACGAATGACAGGATATTGCGCAATACTGGAATTAAACGACACAAAAATTTTTTGTTTGTACAATTTTTTTCCAGATGTCTGAAAATGAAAATGGGTTGCACAATATATTGTGCAACCCTTCAATGCTACCCACACACGCTCAATTTTATTGTGCAACCCGCATATTGCGCAATATTTATTGTACGTGTATGGGGCGCTTTATTGAGCACTGAAAAGCCCGCAAAAAATGACGTGTTCTTTTGAAAAATATGTTTTAAAAATTCGATGCTTTTATTTTTTAGGACAAGGTAGGCTACTGTGGCAACGGCTTGTGCATTGCCTGTCAGCCTTGAAGCAAGCGCACCTCTTAATCATGCATCAGCTCTTTGCTGGTAAAGAGGAGCACTTTTTAAACCCCTGACCAACAGAGTGAGCTCTGACAGCTTCATGCAGTGACAGCTGTGTCTGGATGTTTAACATCGGAAAACTTCCACGGTTGGAGCCAGCGACCCCACCTTTATTTCTCCATTTTTTCGTTTCAGCATCTGAGATTCCTCGCTCATCCATTTCACGAAAAGGAAATGCATCCACTTGTAGTAAGGAAGCATAATTTCAGCAACTAGACCAACGCGATTTCCTTTTCAAGAAATGGACATTTTTTATGTCCAGATGTCGTCATTTTTTGAAATTACGGCTTTACGGCAAGTGGAGCCTCTCGTGGAATGGACACCCATTTCATGAAGTGGACAATTTCACCAAGTGGATGCGACAGTGACATCGTTAATCGAAATAATCGAGTTCCCGTTGCTTTTCAGAAGAATGCTATTTTATTAAACACGGAGGATATGAGGTGAAAACGCTCCACACAATGTGATTATAGTTGAACCAAACTCCGAACTCCGATTTTTATGGTCCATTAGAATGTGGTTCAACTATAGTTTGTACTTGAAAAGAGCACACTAGGGAGGTTTTTTCTCAAGAAAAGTTTGAATTTTATCCGACTGTAATAATAAGTGGTACTACCTAAGGTAACTATACAACCGATCCGGCATTCCATCCATCCGGCATCCATCCGGCATTTTGTGGTAGATGAAGTTGATATTTAGTTGGTAGGAGGGGTGCATGGAAGTGGAAGTTCTATGGAGTGTCCCACGAGGCTTTTGAGGCAAGCCCAAAATATTCTCTAGAATTTACACCTCAACTAAATTCTATTGGTCGAAAGGCAGTCGCTAAAAGCAAGCGAGCCAGCTGGGTTTCTACCCCAATATGGCCGTGAGCTCACCTGGTAGTACAGGTTCTTCAGTACTACCGTGCTTGTATCAGCAGAGCTTGTATCAGAGACGGACACCTTTTGTTTGCCATCTATTTTTCTTCGAACAAGATTGGTGAATTCTTAGATTACATATGATTTGATAGACCGGCGGGGGAGGGATTTCCTTAACAAAGTTTCCATTTTAAAACCGTGCCCGATATTAGGAATCATTGCTTTAATAATAATTATAGCGCACAAGCTAAAATCATGGATAGTTTGAGCTGACCCATTCTTATAAAGCCACACTGCCCAACCATTTACAGCGAATTGAATCCCTCCTCCATTTCCCACGAATCTACTATACATATACTAAAATCCCAATATACGAAAGCAGTATTTCTTTTCAGCCCTTCTCTATTTCTTTGACACCCACCGATCAAAACTCTTGACGTGGTGTTAGCCCTTCAGTCAAGTCATTGTCTTTTTCACCCCCGGTCTAACTTACTACCCCTACGGTAAACCTAACGGAGAAAAATACCGAGAAATGGAGAAGAAAAGAACGAAGCGTATATTGATTTCTGAGCAAAGCCGTACATCTATACTCGGTCTAGAATGTAGGAGATCCCAGAAGGATCTCAATTTCGTTTTTAATGAATACGAGTCGACCCTGGATCCTGGGAGGTTCCTAATTGTGAAGAGGGGTAGAAGTGAGGTTTTGTAGTAGGTATATCTCTGCTCCTATTTCGTGGAAAGGGCCCTCACTTTTTTCTATCAATTAATGGCCTAACGTGATCTTGACTCCGCTCAGTTTTGATTGTGGAATAGAGTGAGTTACGGAGGAAAGGCGTTGCCCCCGTGAAATCCGATTTTTTTAAGTACTATCAATTTTGAAACTATAGCTTTTACACTTTGTTCATTTCAGAAATTGGGTTACACCAACAATGTCCTAATTTTGAGCAGAAACTTCGAAGGCAAATAACGATAGAAAATCTTGTCGGCTCATCATAAAAACATGACCTAGCTTAACGCGACATCACATTTAACCCCTTAAAACTTCAAATTTTGGCTCGTAAGCGTCTTAGAAAGTTACTCAAGAACCGAACGGTAGAATAATATTTTACCATGTCACAATTCCACTCATCTTTTGCTGGTATGGAACGGATCATTAATCTATGCAAGTCTGATACAAGAAAATACGCCATGCGATATACTAAAGCTTATGCGTTAAAATCCCACCCGCCGAAAGAGAGATAACACGCTCTTATTGAGTATTTTATAAAGTAACTCTATCATTGAAGCGACAATACAGTAAAAGCCTGAGACAAATACAACACAGTTTTCGTCCCTATTCAGATTTATTCTACACTCTTGGCATATGGATTCGATATTTGGCAGGCCTGGAAACGGGATTGTGATGACACAACAACGAATAATTTTCGCATTTGCCTCACTCTTCATTCTGTCGCTACTGCAAATTTTGAGAGGCTGGCTAATTGAAAAGCATGATTTTCAAATCGAGCACCCATTCATTACTTCTGTCCATAGTATTTCTCAATTAAGGTAACAAAAGATCGCGATATAAGCTGACAGTGATGACTGGAAAAACAACGAGTTTAAAAGTGATAGCTATCTACCTATCACAGTCATAAAGAAGAGTTAAATTCCCAGTAGAACAAGTGAATTAATTCGCTTATTCACGCTACACTACGCGCTCTTAAATTACTTGCCTATTCAACCGCTCTTACATTTATATTCTATTCACCACAGACGTTATAGCACAATCTATTTCCCTTTATTCTCATGCGAACCAAAATGCACAACCCAAAGATAAATCCAATACAAAAACATGTTCACACTTTCTCGTATTGATTCCCAGCCATGCTACTGAACTAAATATTTATCTTCCTATAACAACAAGCGTAAAAGCGCGCGAGAAGGCTCGAAAATGCTTATGAGTTGTGTTTTTGTTTTCGATCATTGCAACAGTAGTACTCTCTTTTTCCCTCACCCTCTCTTTCCCTTTCTCTCTATTTTCGTATTGGTAAATGCTTGGAGGCTTAAATAAGCCTTTGAGAGAAAAAATTCGCACGATTAAAACTTTTGTAGAAGGGATGTTCCTCTAAAAGTAAGAGGGAGATAAGGATAATATGTCTTTGAGAGAAATTTACATGTTGGTAGGGTACAGTCGAGTCGGAAAAAATTCTGAACACGGGCAAACCGTGCAGGAAAACACAGTGAAACTTTCGCAGCTATCTTGAGAAAGTTATTGCCCTATAATGTGTAATGGAATTCTATGAGGGGTCTCAAGAAATGAGATTAACCTCAATCATGATATTGAGGTATAAAATCGTTTGTTTCAATGCTCCCAGGTTTTATCAATTATTGGTGACAATGAACAGAAAATGGAAGCACAGGCAATTTAGGTAGAGCAGAAGAAAAACCATACCTACAGCCTATCGTCAGTTTATATAAATCACTATAAAATGTTTGAGTAAAATAATGTTTCGAATGGTCCGTTTTCGATTGTTAAGATTATGGTATTTTACGACTTTTAGAAGTCAAAGCAATATGTGTGTTCCCCGGTGCGGTGCGTTTAATCGTGTCTGGGATATGTTTTAATCGTTGACTCGTTCGAGAATCGCGTAGCCAAAAGCGCGGTTACGATAGTTGAAATAAAACAAACAAGTGGGATAGATCTTTCTTTTCGTTATCCTCATTGCGTTGGATACTCCCTCACCTACGACCCTTAATTTTTAATTTTTGATTACGATTGAATGTGTAGCGTACTGGTGCTAAATAGGTCCAATATACTTCGCCCTATGGAAATGCTGATATACGGTTTCAAATCGTTTCCATACCCAATAATGTGGTGTAAGCTACTTTTCATAGTCACACCTGCCCCAGCTGAGCTTTTATTTGGACTACAAAGCGCACGTTTATGAATATTCCATTCCCCCCTGCTACTGACTGGTGTTGTTGCTTGGTTGTGGGGGAAGAGCTAGACGTTGTTGGATGTGCTGAAATGAAACAATAATATGTTCTAAAGTAAAGTGCCAACAAATTTCAACGTTCATTTCCCTTCTTGCAAGGTTAACCGGAACCCTCTAGGTGATCCGAGCTGATGGATTATTGTCCCAACTATTTCGAAAATACTTATAACGGAGTTTTGATCAAATAAATTTAATAATCCAGTTGCAAACTATGTGATTATTAACCACCGAAAGTTTAGGTTTGAGCAAGGGAAAACTTGGAGTAGAAGAAAAATGCTTTGTATTTTATGTAAAGTGGCTCGAGTTCGGTGACTCCAAAGTTGACACTCCATGGCGAAAAACATCGAAGTATCATGAATCAATATGTTATTAGAAGTTATTTTAATATTAAGCTCTTCTACTAACTCTCGTACTTTTTTTTTTACTCTTACTACTAACTCGTAGTCTTACTACGAGAGATGGATGTCGGAATCTCCAGCATTCAGACTCACAACTAAAACGCAAATGACATTTTACAGGCTCAATAGTCAGTAGTTTTGGCCAAGAAAAACTGGAATTGACCTGGGCACATACCGGGCTCGTGTAGATACAAACGTCATGTTTTGTGCTTGAACATTCAACGTCTATAGGACAAAATTGTCATATTATGAGGGAAAATTGACTGGTTCCAAGGGGGTTACGTCGAAATTTTTTTTTTTTATCGCAAAACGTCCGTTCCACGAGCAGAAATAGGCTAAATATGCAACTTCTGTGCCTAGGCTACAAGGGTCAAAAGTCGGGTACCGGGACCGTGTTACATGCCGTATTAGATAGTAAGTAAAAAAGCTCTGTAACCTTGAGGTAATAGACAATAGACAAGCAATAGAAAAACTAGCGCTGTGGTCTCTCCTGAAAAACAGGGTTCCAAAGGTACACAAGGAGGGCAATCCTTTGCGGCAAATCGTGTCGGCCGTCGGATCCCCTGGGAAGGAGGTGGCAAGGCTAATAGGAGGTCCATTTAAACAATTGCTCTCGCGAAGTCATCATGACGTCCCGAACACATACTCATTCAAGGAATTCATTGACAAGCAAATCATCCAGAGTCTGAAGTCATGGTTTCATTTGGTGTGTGATATTCCAAAAGTGGCCCGAATGGTCGCGAAATGTCTCCTGACCCCTCGATCTCTTCATTCTAGCCTTGGTGCTGGGTGCCCTGAATGGATACTTCATGTGGGAAGGTGCAATCTATCTACAAAAGCAGGGGTGCGCCTGTTGTCGTCCTCTTTCGCGCAGCCCGCGCCTGCATGGGCGATCTCTTGGATTGGGTCCAGCTTCATGTGCATTTCGAGATACGTATAATCGAAAAATACTTCAATGGCTTATTTCGGGTGCTCCGTAAAGACGAAGTAGAACAGGCCCTGCAAGTTTTTAATATGTATCACGACAAACTTCAATTCACAGTTGAACTACAGCAAGATTGATCCCTTCCATTCCTAGACATTTTGGTGATCCGAGATTCGTGACTAATTGGTTCCAGAAGCCAATAGAAAGTGGGCGTCTCCTCGATTTTCGTTCGTCTCATACTATCAGCCTGAAAGTCAATACGGCTGCCGAATTCATTGGTAGAGTGGCGCGTCTTAGCGACTCCCCCCAGAGAACGAGGCACGGGTGACAAAGATTAGCTAATAATTTTCCCAGAAACCTGGTCAACAGGCTCATTAGTCAATCTAGGTATAAAGGAAATAATTTCAGTCAAGACGGGGAGATAGACTTTATATAGGGTGGATTCGTATAAGTGTGACAAACATTTTTGGGTAAAACTAAGTTGAAAGTGGAGTAAAATGGTTCCTTCGGAAGTGTCCTACGTTACGTCGATCCGTTCCGGAGTTATGATTTTTTTTTTTTTGCGTTTAAAAAAGTAACCAATACTTGCTTTTAAAAATCCGCAATTTCTCGTCTTTTATCGCACCAAATCCCAAACGTGAGGCCATTTTCAGAAACTACGGAACATTTCCTTTAGGATAGTGTCCATTTTATTGCTTGAAATAATCGTCAACACCCAGAAATCTGGCATTATTTCCATAAATTAACGTGGCCTCCAAAATTTGTCCGTTTTACGAAAAGTCGCTGTACCCAAAGGGCTTCCTCAACAGACTTTCGATGTTTCACAAAAACTTCTCCGTCTTCTAAGCTTTCCTTTGGCGTGTTCACGTTTCATGTTACCATTGATGTTTCTCACGATAATGCACAAAAACCGAGTTTTTACGGAACATGGGCCATAGCCTACGGTATTCGTGAAGTGTGCAAAGGAAGATCGGCAATAAGTGAGAACAAGATAACTTACCATGGAGAAGATATCGCAGGCAAGAGACATTCAATTTGACACCCACCCCTATCCATTTCTGCCGATCTCTGAGCACCCTTCACGATTATTGTTGGCAGGACAGGATATTTTAGGAAGAAGAAGATATCGTAGGTTAACCAGTGGGGGCTTCAGGCTCTTCGAACAGGGTAGGCGATAATTTAGTTGCTTTGGGTGTTATGATGGGGGGGGGGGAAGGATTTTTGTCGGTCGCAGCAGCTCTTGGCAATTTTTCTTCGTCGAATTGTGTATTCATTAACAACAAGGCCAACAACACTAAGACTCTTTCGACGAGCTTCCACACAGCCATGGATGTGATTTACACCATGAACAATTAAATGAACGATAAAAAGACGAACCACTTTAGCTATCTTTCTGTAAAAGTGACATTTTTGGTACTGGCCGGCGTGGCCGGCCACAACTTACCACTCGAAATTTTTCTTCTGCAGGAAGTTTTGTGAATTAACCATTCAAGAGAAAAATAACTGGATCGTCCTTAACGGCCGGAACCTAGCGGAAATTGATTAACAAAACGCAAAATTACAAGCTTGAATCAAAATATCAAAAAAATGCGATTAGAAAGAAAGGAAAAAACTAAGAATAAACCGCGACGAAGAGCGAAGCCGAACGCCGAGGGATGTGCTCAGTGCAGTCTGTTCGGTATTATTTCAAGAGGAAGGATACCCACTTTTTCTCATTTACGTCCCGCCATACTATGGACAAGGCATGGGACCAGCGGAAAAAGTAAGACCGTTGGTAGCGTCGCCTACTGAAGCGATTGAACAGTGTTCTGGGGGAAGCCCCTTCACGATGATCTAGGTCAGGGGTGTCAAACTTGCGGCCCGCGGGCCGCATGTGGCCCGCGAGCATCTTTTATGCGGCCCGCGAGCACCTCTGGGTATTTTTGTTTCATTATTTTTTGGAACCGGCTGTCGATCGTTGCTGGTAAATATAAAATTAATTTGAAAAAATTCTCCTGCTCCAAAGTGTGTTTAAAAGCTCTATGTATGCGTTCTGTGAAGTCTACTCAATCAAAAAAATTTATTCCTTCGAAAAATGAAGCATTTTGATATGATGCATAAAATCCACAGAGGCATAACACATGGTTTATGAGGGAGGGTTAAAGCCCCATTCACATGAAACAATTTTCCATGCAATATCGCGAGCCATCTCTTCAAAATCATGAGATCCTAATGAAAATTAATCACGGAACAGGCGTTTTTAATGATAATGTACACGATTTTTATTACAATATCGCGCACAATTTCATTGGAAACACCTGTTCCGTGATTAATTTTCGCTAAGACCATATGTTTTTGAAGAGATTTCTCGTGACATTGCCTGTAAAAATGTATCGTGATGGCCCACTATCTCGTTAACCGCTTCTTGAATACTGTATACTCCGTAAGTCCATACATAGGTGAACCGTACCCCCAAAATTTAAAGAGGCTGAGAAAATTTTACTAAACAACTATGGGAGAGCTAGACAAGACATAATAGGTCGCTCTGCAGGAAACAAAAAAAATTGTCCTGAAAACTCATTATTTAATTAGTAAACTTCCTTATACTCGAGTACCTAATTCTAGTTTGTGTTGCATAACGTTGGAAGGGGGGGGGGGGGGTAAAAGTCAAGCGGCCCGCCAGGGCCCTACAATTTCCAAGTAATGGCCCGCCGAGAATTTGAGTTTGACACCTCTGATCTAGGTGGAGGGTTCTGTGATGGAGTGGAAGTAAGGAAAAAAAAAGGAACGAAGCTCATCGCCTACCTTTGAACGGTCACCCATCCACTTTCGAAGATGCCTTCAAATTTTCCCCCGGGTGGCAATTGGATCGTTGGTTTCGTTTTAATCTTGGGTTTTTTCAGCCGCTTTTATTCAAATTAAACTTTTCATTAAAAGCAACGATCATTAATTTACGATTTTCATTTTTTATAGTCTAGCAAGAAAAAAAACCACCAATTTTGAATCATTTCCAGAGAAATGTATTATTCTATTTTCTGCCCAAATTTTATGGTTACGCGCCGCCTACCTTGCCTGTCCTGAAGAACCGCCACTGAAGTAAACGGCATTCAATTACCCCACTCCGTCACCCAATGGCGACAGTTTAAAGAGTCACTGTGAAGGGGGGTCAAATTGAATGCCTCGTGTTTTCTCCATGGTAAGATAATTATCCTTTTCTCACTTACTACCGATCTCCCTGCACCCTTCACGAATACTGTAGGCAATGACCCACGTCCCGTAAAAATACGGTTTTTGTGCATTCTCGTGACGTTTTCGTAAGAAACGTCAGTGATAACATGAAATGTGAACACGCAAAAAGGAAGCTTAGAAGACGGGGAAGTTTTTGTGATACTCCTCTCCAAACTTTAACTTTGAGAACTAACTACAACCAATTACTTTGCAGTCTCCTTTAATCGTCGAGTGCATTTCGGGCACAACTGTGACCCCTAATCAGCAACTGACACTATACACAAGAATAGCACGAACAATAAATTACTTAAAATCTCACATTAACACGTAAAAATAAACCAAGAGCATAAACGAAAAAGACATCTTACCCTTCTACTGCAAGTAACACAACAAAACATAACATTCTGCGCAATTGAAACTACTCGAAGCAACCAATCTATCACTCCCCTACGACTAATCCCCACCACTCCCCAACGGCATCACCATTGCTCTATTCCCAAAATTCGTCTTTCGGTACATTTCTAATATGTGATTATACTGTTCACAAACTCTGTTGGAATCAACCTGCAAATTAACATTATTCCGCATCAATTTAATATGGACAGATAATAAGTATTATAAGACTCAAGCCATTGAAGCCTCCTTTCAATTCTGTCCCTTGTAACAATTTTAACATTACTCACATCCACATGACCCGTTTCAATCACATGTTGTGAGAGCCCAGTGCACCCCTGATTATTTCTAATATTATTAGCATGCTGTGCCATTCTACTTTTTACGAGCTGTATTGTCTTGCCAACATAATAAATATACTCTATGACAAGAACAATCAATCGCATACACAACATGTGAAACCAACATTTTGTCCGTCTTATCCTTAAGCGGTGGCACCAACTGGCTTACTTTATTGGCCATGTAATTGTATAGTTTTATATTACAAAAAATCTCCTCCTGCTTAACTAATTTCATCAATTTCTCCGTGAGGCCTTCAATATAATAAACCCAACAAATCCAACATTACTAAAATCAGAACAAATTTTATCACCAGGGGGCCTGTTCTATAACTTTTGACTGTCACTATCACTGTCTCTTTCCACCCGTTCTCCCCATCAACATGTGATTTAATTCGGGTCGGACGGGTGGAAAGGATATTCCTAGGAACACTATGAAATTTTGCAGAACAGGCCCCCAGGGGAGTTAAACCTACCGTCACAGCCACAATCAACAGACCGACAACTTAGTCTATCACAGCCATTATCAGGTACAATATGTGGGATACTTAATCTATCACAGCCATTCTTACCTAATATATGTGTGGGAATTAATTGACTGCCACCATCATTCTCAGGTATATCACGCACTGATGGTTTTTTATACATTTCATACTTCTGTTTCCGTATCACAGCTTCAATGAGACTCGATGGATAATTATTGTGTACAAACATCGTCCTTAACTTACTCAGATTAGACCTGTGGAAACTAAAATCACTCAACAACATCACGTGTCTACTCTATTTTTCAACACATTAAATTTTTGCTGAAACGGATGTGACGAGTAGTAATTTAAAATCCTATCCGAAGCATTTGGCTTTCTATACCAATCCATCACAAAACTCTTACCTTCCGTCCTGCTCACCTACATTGAAAGTGATACATCGAAAGTCTGTTGAGGAAGCTGTTTGGGTACAGCGACTTTTCGTAAAACAGACAAATTTTGGAGGCCACGTAAATTTATGGCAAAAATGCCGGATTTCTGGGTGTTGACGATTATTTCAAGCAATAAAATGGCCTCTATCATAAAGAAAACGTTCCGTAGTTTCTGAAAATGGCCTCACGTTTTGTATTTGGTGCGATACAAGCCGAGAAATTGCGGATTTTTTGAAGGAAGCACTGGTTACTTTTTTAAACACAAAAAAAGCATAACTCCGGAACGGACCTATGTGCCGGATGTGTGAAAGTTGAAGGAAATTTGGGGTGTAATTTTGTTCAGGCGCGATGCGAGGCCGTCACACAACGGAACGGCGCCGGCGGCCAATTCAGCCCCTGGGTCGCAACCTGAAGATGGAATTTTTCTCCCGATCACTTATGTCCCCATGTTGACCGAGAAATTGGCTGCAATTATTAGAGTTTGGGCCCCTGGACTACGTCTGGGGTTCAAATATCTCCTGAAAGCAGGGATGTTTCACTCCGCGATAACTTTCTTTCTCCTCATGTCTAAGATAGCAAAATAAATTCTGCTTAAACGAGGAGAATTCGTTACAGTGCTTACTTCGAAATCTCACACTCATTGCATGTTGCATTTAAATGCAATGCGAATTCTAGACCGGAAGTATGTGATGGCTTGGATGAGCAATACTGTATAGCAAGCTTACAAAATTTAGAAATAGGGATTCTTCAATAATTCAACTGACAAAATAAAAATGTCATTGAAGTACAATGATTACGGCGCCTTTAATGTTCCAAAACAACTGTAGAAAAGGAAGACTGTGCCCACTGCTTCAAAGAGAATCGTTCTGTAAGTCTGTACAGACTTTAGTTCTATTCTGCATGAAAGGAACGTGTCTTCACAGCGAAAATAATGACTCTTTTTCTAAAGAATATTTTTCTGATAGCTCGGTATAATTATCTGAATAGTTTGAGTTGTAAGAAGAAGAAGAAAAAAAAAAGAACCAAATAAAAGTCACAAGACAATAGTACAGTATACGCCACCCTACGTATACTGTGACACCACCTGGAATTAAAGTTCGATTTCCTCCTGGCCTAGAATGGGAAACGCACGTGACACGACTTTGTTTCTTTGCTGGCGAAGAAAAGAAAAGCTCGAGAAAGTTTTTTTTTTAAAAAAGTGGAGGTGCAGAGAGGGAGATAGACAGAGAAAGAGTGCGATAGAGCGATGGATGAAATAAAAACTTACCGCGAGAGTATCGAACGAAGGTTGGAGGATGGGGCCACTTATTTCTCGAAACTCGTCGTCGGTACGCTATTTCCACTTGTTTCTTTTCGCTGTTGCATTCCACACAACTACTAAAAGCGGTTTAAAAAAGAATGCTGTGTTCCCGCGCAACATTACTGGGGGAAAGAAACGTTACGGGCCTTTACAAAAAGAGACACTTCGCTCTCGAACTATCAGTGGATTGGAATGTTTTGTGAAGGGAATAATTAGAACATGTTGGTTTGAGACGTTCCTCGCGGTCATAAATAACTATGGAGAGTTTAGTCTATCGCGCGGCGTGTAGTTATGAATCAAATGCTCACACCCCACTCTCACTCCTCTGACATGTGGCCGAGGCGTTACAGCAAGTTTTCCCAAGACGTTTATTGAGCATGAGTGCGTGCTTTGAAGTTACGTGATTTTATGTGTTTGTCCATCCGTCTGAGATTAGAGACATCAGCCTCCTGCACTTGTTTCAATCTTTCTACCTCGGTAGAACCTAACAACGGAACTCTCGCGAATTCACAAACAGAAGTCACCAAAAATGTAGTTAAAAAGCAAAACCTTGAAGTGGTACAAAAGTCCTTCCACAATGTGGTGCTTCACAATGTCTTTAAGGCTCGTCCGTGCTTTACGTTTTCCCACCTTTTACCACCTGCTACCTTTCTTCATAATGAATCGAGTTTTCACATCAACTCACAAATGGGGCCTTTTAATCAGTACATTCCCTTCGAAGAAAAATTTCGTTTAAATTTTTAAATGAATTTGACCCTCCACGGGAAAACGTAAGCGACAGTGAGCTGATTCAGCAAACGTATCCGCCTAAATCGTATCCACCAAATAACAGATATTGTTTTCCCATGTTCGATCGTAAGCGACAAAACATGTTTAAAAAGTATCTTGCTCACGGTAGAAAGTTTTGAAATTATGAAAATAATTAAAATGAATCACTAGGGTCACGTACACAAATTTTCAAGAGAATCAGACGACATTAAGTTGTCCTAAACGAAAAATGCGTCTCCTGTAAAGTTGGCCAAGTTGCGCTTACGATACTTTGCCTTTCCAGTAACGATAAATCAAAGGAGGCAAAACGAAAGACTTATTTAAATAGCTGAATTTTCCAATACAAGTTAATTCCATCATTTTTTGTTATTCTTTTTACAGGTACCAAAAAGCGAAAACAAATGGAAACAAATTGCACGAGATTTTGGCGATCAATGGAATTTTCCAAATTGTCTGGAAGCAGTAGATGGGAAACACATTGCAATAAAGAAACCTTTCAATTCTGGATCGCTATATTACAATTATAAAAAATTCTTCAGAATTGTGATGATGGCAGTTGCTAACGCAAATTATGAGTTCATCATGGTTGATGTCGGAATAAACGGTCGAATATCAGATGGAGGTGTAATTCGATCGACGAAGTTTGGGCAAGCGCTTGCCGATAAGAATTTGGGAATTCCAGAACCAGCGGAACTGCCTAATAGCAAAAAAATTCTACCATTTGTTTTCGTGGGAGATGATGCGACGCCTTCTCACTGACAGAAAGTTTGATGAAGCCGTACCCTCAAGAAGATTAAATACGGAGTGAAGAATTTATGATTACAGACTAAGTCGGGCACGTCGTGTAATCGAAAATGTTTTCGGGATATTGGTCAGCAGGTTTGGAGTGCTTCAGCGCGCGATACCACTGTCTCCAAAAAAGGCTAAAATCATTGTCTTGGCTTGTTGTTACCTGCACAACTTTTTGCGAAAACGCCAACCTCGAGCTTATGTGACTAGGAATCACGTGGATAACGAGGATTTGCTGGCTGGCGTGGTTGAAAGGGGATCATGGAGAAATATCGTAAGCTATGCTGCACCTCTTCAGCCTAAAATTACCTCCAGAAACGCATCAGACTATTCAAAATTGGTTAGGGATACCTATTCCAATTTCTTCAACAACGAAGGTCAAGTTTCATGGCAATGGAATATTGTAGGCCAAACCACCTCGACATGTTGAAAAATGTTTTTAAAATCAACATTACTTAACAATATTATGTTTTTTACTTTTAAACTTTTCGAGTAAAATGGTATTATTCAATCAAGTTGACGATTTCGTTTCATTTCTTAATGCTTATTCAAAATAAAAAACCAAGGCGCGAAGTGCACTTATATTCCTCTTTGGAAGCACTTTTTTAAGTCAGAGTTTTTATAATTTACAAACTACGGCCCTTATTCACAGTCGTCTCTTGAGCTGAGCATTTGCTTATTTAGATTCAATACAGATGACTCATTAACAATAACGACCGATTTGAAGCCTTTTAAGCAAATACTCAGCTTGAGTGACGACTATGAAAAAAAACCCTGCTCGTTTGCCGTCTAGAACTAAACGCATGAAGTAGTTCGTAACTGACAAACGAACTGAACTAAAATAATTCTCATAATTCTCAACTGGCATCTTACTAAAGGGTCGTCGGAATCTTCGTTATTTGATACGCATCAGATTGACTGGCTTCCAAGTCCATCGTGCTGATAGAAGCCGTTGGCGTCTCTTGTCCTGAAAGGAACTTCATTTCATCGAAGTACCAAAGCGCTGTTTCGACATCTCCGCGCCAGCACCAATTTTTTCAGCCTCCCGCAGACGTCTTATTTCTTTTCAGAAGTTGGTGCGCAGAGAATTCAGTTTTTTAATCACTTCTGCTTTGTTAGCATCAGGATATTTTTCACGGTACTTTTCCACCAGCACATCGTACTGTGCCCCCTTTTTGGGCCGATTACAATCGTCTTTACATGTCACATCCCAAAGGGCCGGAAGCCCACGATGCGGTTCAATAAATTCGAGAATGAATTGTTTAGTAGCGGAATCCATTGAATAGCCAAAATTCTAGCACTAGTCAGACTCAGACACACAGAAAATTAAACTCACTCACGGTCGATTAAGCAAAATAAGCCGTCCTCCCCTCGCCACAGTTTATTAACCATCTGCTGAAATGAGTGAGTGTGAAGTGACGTGCAACAAATACTATTGGCATATTACTGTAAAAAGCCCAAAAGAAGAAGAAGAAAAATATCAGTCCTATTGACCTGCGCTCCGACCAATCGTCCAGACAAAACGCATATTGTGCCCTCGGCCTTATTCGATAATTTACGTGACTAAAATTTGTGGAGTTTTTCTCTCCCTATTCATCCCACTGAAAATTAAGGCTAGGCTTGGGCAAAATTTGCTTCTGGCTGAATTTCAAATGCACGAATGACAGGATATTGCGCAATACTGGAATTAAACGACACAAAAATTTTTTGTTTGTACAATTTTTTTCCAGATGTCTGAAAATGAAAATGGGTTGCACAATATATTGTGCAACCCTTCAATGCTACCCACACACGCTCAATTTTATTGTGCAACCCGCATATTGCGCAATATTTATTGTACGTGTATGGGGCGCTTTATTGAGCACTGAAAAGCCCGCAAAAAATGACGTGTTCTTTTGAAAAATATGTTTTAAAAATTCGATGCTTTTATTTTTTAGGACAAGGTAGGCTACTGTGGCAACGGCTTGTGCATTGCCTGTCAGCCTTGAAGCAAGCGCACCTCTTAATCATGCATCAGCTCTTTGCTGGTAAAGAGGAGCACTTTTTAAACCCCTGACCAACAGAGTGAGCTCCGACAGCTTCATGCAGTGACAGCTGTGTCTGGATGTTTAACATCGGAAAACTTCCACGGTTGGAGCCAGCGACCCCACCTTTATTTCTCCATTTTTTCGTTTCAGCATCTGAGATTCCTCGCTCATCCATTTCACGAAAAGGAAATGCATCCACTTGTAGTAAGGAAGCATAATTTCAGCAACTAGACCAACGCGATTTCCTTTTCAAGAAATGGACATTTTTTATGTCCAGATGTCGTCATTTTTTGAAATTACGGCTTTACGGCAAGTGGAGCCTCCTCGTGGAATGGACACCCATTTCATGAAGTGGACAATTTCACCAAGTGGATGCGACAGTGACATCGTTAATCGAAATAATCGAGTTCCCGTTGCTTTTCAGAAGAATGCTATTTTATTAAACACGGAGGATATGAGGTGAAAACGCTCCACACAATGTGATTATAGTTGAACCAAACTCCGAACTCCGATTTTTATGGTCCATTAGAATGTGGTTCAACTATAGTTTGTACTTGAAAAGAGCACACTAGGGAGGTTTTTTCTCAAGAAAAGTTTGAATTTTATCCGACTGTAATAATAAGTGGTACTACCTAAGGTAACTATACAACCGATCCGGCATTCCATCCATCCGGCATCCATCCGGCATTTTGTGGTAGATGAAGTTGATATTTAGTTGGTAGGAGGGGTGCATGGAAGTGGAAGTTCTATGGAGTGTCCCACGAGGCTTTTGAGGCAAGCCCAAAATATTCTCTAGAATTTACACCTCAACTAAATTCTATTGGTCGAAAGGCAGTCGCTAAAAGCAAGCGAGCCAGCTGGGTTTCTACCCCAATATGGCCGTGAGCTCACCTGGTAGTACAGGTTCTTCAGTACTACCGTGCTTGTATCAGCAGAGCTTGTATCAGAGACGGACACCTTTTGTTTGCCATCTATTTTTCTTCGAACAAGATTGGTGAATTCTTAGATTACATATGATTTGATAGACCGGCGGGGGAGGGATTTCCTTAACAAAGTTTCCATTTTAAAACCGTGCCCGATATTAGGAATCATTGCTTTAATAATAATTATAGCGCACAAGCTAAAATCATGGATAGTTTGAGCTGACCCATTCTTATAAAGCCACACTGCCCAACCATTTACAGCGAATTGAATCCCTCCTCCATTTCCCACGAATCTACTATACATATACTAAAATCCCAATATACGAAAGCAGTATTTCTTTTCAGCCCTTCTCTATTTCTTTGACACCCACCGATCAAAACTCTTGACGTGGTGTTAGCCCTTCAGTCAAGTCATTGTCTTTTTCACCCCCGGTCTAACTTACTACCCCTACGGTAAACCTAACGGAGAAAAATACCGAGAAATGGAGAAGAAAAGAACGAAGCGTATATTGATTTCTGAGCAAAGCCGTACATCTATACTCGGTCTAGAATGTAGGAGATCCCAGAAGGATCTCAATTTCGTTTTTAATGAATACGAGTCGACCCTGGATCCTGGGAGGTTCCTAATTGTGAAGAGGGGTAGAAGTGAGGTTTCGTAGTAGGTATATCTCTGCTCCTATTTCGTGGAAAGGGCCCTCACTTTTTTCTATCAATTAATGGCCTAACGTGATCTTGACTCCGCTCAGTTTTGATTGTGGAATAGAGTGAGTTACGGAGGAAAGGCGTTGCCCCCGTGAAATCCGATTTTTTTAAGTACTATCAATTTTGAAACTATAGCTTTTACACTTTGTTCATTTCAGAAATTGGGTTACACAAACAATGTCCTAATTTTGAGCAGAAACTTCGAAGGCAAATAACGATAGAAAATCTTGTCGGCTCATCATAAAAACATGACCTAGCTTAACGCGACATCACATTTAACCCCTTAAAACTTCAAATTTTGGCTCGTAAGCGTCTTAGAAAGTTACTCAAGAACCGAACGGTAGAATAATATTTTACCATGTCACAATTCCACTCATCTTTTGCTGGTATGGAACGGATCATTAATCTATGCAAGTCTGATACAAGAAAATACGCCATGCGATATACTAAAGCTTATGCGTTAAAATCCCACCCGCCGAAAGAGAGATAACACGCTCTTATTGAGTATTTTATAAAGTAACTCTATCATTGAAGCGACAATACAGTAAAAGCCTGAGACAAATACAACACAGTTTTCGTCCCTATTCAGATTTATTCTACACTCTTGGCATATGGATTCGATATTTGGCAGGCCTGGAAACGGGATTGTGATGACACAACAACGAATAATTTTCGCATTTGCCTCACTCTTCATTCTGTCGCTACTGCAAATTTTGAGAGGCTGGCTAATTGAAAAGCATGATTTTCAAATCGAGCACCCATTCATTACTTCTGTCCATAGTATTTCTCAATTAAGGTAACAAAAGATCGCGATATAAGCTGACAGTGATGACTGGAAAAACAACGAGTTTAAAAGTGATAGCTATCTACCTATCACAGTCATAAAGAAGAGTTAAATTCCCAGTAGAACAAGTGAATTAATTCGCTTATTCACGCTACACTACGCGCTCTTAAATTACTTGCCTATTCAACCGCTCTTACATTTATATTCTATTCACCACAGACGTTATAGCACAATCTATTTCCCTTTATTCTCATGCGAACCAAAATGCACAACCCAAAGATAAATCCAATACAAAAACATGTTCACACTTTCTCGTATTGATTCCCAGCCATGCTACTGAACTAAATATTTATCTTCCTATAACAACAAGCGTAAAAGCGCGCGAGAAGGCTCGAAAATGCTTATGAGTTGTGTTTTTGTTTTCGATCATTGCAACAGTAGTACTCTCTTTTTCCCTCACCCTCTCTTTCCCTTTCTCTCTATTTTCGTATTGGTAAATGCTTGGAGGCTTAAATAAGCCTTTGAGAGAAAAAATTCGCACGATTAAAACTTTTGTAGAAGGGATGTTCCTCTAAAAGTAAGAGGGAGATAAGGATAATATGTCTTTGAGAGAAATTTACATGTTGGTAGGTACAGTCGAGTCGGAAAAAATTCTGAACACGGGCAAACCGTGCAGGAAAACACAGTGAAACTTTCGCAGCTATCTTGAGAAAGTTATTGCCCTATAATGTGTAATGGAATTCTATGAGGGGTCTCAAGAAATGAGATTAACCTCAATCATGATATTGAGGTATAAAATCGTTTGTTTCAATGCTCCCAGGTTTTATCAATTATTGGTGACAATGAACAGAAAATGGAAGCACAGGCAATTTAGGTAGAGCAGAAGAAAAACCATACCTACAGCCTATCGTCAGTTTATATAAATCACTATAAAATGTTTGAGTAAAATAATGTTTCGAATGGTCCGTTTTCGATTGTTAAGATTATGGTATTTTACGACTTTTAGAAGTCAAAGCAATATGTGTGTTCCCCGGTGCGGTGCGTTTAATCGTGTCTGGGATATGTTTTAATCGTTGACTCGTTCGAGAATCGCGTAGCCAAAAGCGCGGTTACGATAGTTGAAATAAAACAAACAAGTGGGATAGATCTTTCTTTTCGTTATCCTCATTGCGTTGGATACTCCCTCACCTACGACCCTTAATTTTTAATTTTTGATTACGATTGAATGTGTAGCGTACTGGTGCTAAATAGGTCCAATATACTTCGCCCTATGGAAATGCTGATATACGGTTTCAAATCGTTTCCATTCCCAATAATGTGGTGTAAGCTACTTTTCATAGTCACACCTGCCCCAGCTGAGCTTTTATTTGGACTACAAAGCGCACGTTTATGAATATTCCATTCCCCCCTGCTACTGACTGGTGTTGTTGCTTGGTTGTGGGGGAAGAGCTAGACGTTGTTGGATGTGCTGAAATGAAACAATAATATGTTCTAAAGTAAAGTGCCAACAAATTTCAACGTTCATTTCCCTTCTTGCAAGGTTAACCGGAACCCTCTAGGTGATCCGAGCTGATGGATTATTGTCCCAACTATTTCGAAAATACTTATAACGGAGTTTTGATCAAATAAATTTAATAATCCAGTTGCAAACTATGTGATTATTAACCACCGAAAGTTTAGGTTTGAGCAAGGGAAAACTTGGAGTAGAAGAAAAATGCTTTGTATTTTATGTAAAGTGGCTCGAGTTCGGTGACTCCAAAGTTGACACTCCATGGCGAAAAACATCGAAGTATCATGAATCAATATGTTATTAGAAGTTATTTTAATATTAAGCTCTTCTACTAACTCTCGTACTTTTTTTTTTTACTCTTACTACTAACTCGTAGTCTTACTACGAGAGATGGATGTCGGAATCTCCAGCATTCAGACTCACAACTAAAACGCAAATGACATTTTACAGGCTCAATAGTCAGTAGTTTTGGCCAAGAAAAACTGGAATTGACCTGGGCACATACCGGGCTCGTGTAGATACAAACGTCATGTTTTGTGCTTGAACATTCAACGTCTATAGGACAAAATTGTCATATTATGAGGGAAAATTGACTGGTCCCATGGGGGTTACGTCGAATTTTTTTTTTTTTATCGCAAAACGTCCGTTCCACGAGCAGAAATAGGCTAAATATGCAACTTCTGTGCCTAGGCTACAAGGGTCAAAAGTCGGGTACCGGGACCGTGTTACATGCCGTATTAGATAGTAAGTAAAAAAGCTCTGTAACCTTGAGGTAATAGACAATAGACAAGCAATAGAAAAACTAGCGCTGTGGTCTCTCCTGAAAAACAGGGTTCCAAAGGTACACAAGGAGGGCAATCCTTTGCGGCAAATCGTGTCGGCCGTCGGATCCCCTGGGAAGGAGGTGGCAAGGCTAATAGGAGGTCCATTTAAACAATTGCTCTCGCGAAGTCATCATGACGTCCCGAACACATACTCATTCAAGGAATTCATTGACAAGCAAATCATCCAGAGTCTGAAGTCATGGTTTCATTTGGTGTGTGATATTCCAAAAGTGGCCCGAATGGTCGCGAAATGTCTCCTGACCCCTCGATCTCTTCATTCTAGCCTTGGTGCTGGGTGCCCTGAATGGATACTTCATGTGGGAAGGTGCAATCTATCTACAAAAGCAGGGGTGCGCCTGTTGTCGTCCTCTTTCGCGCAGCCCGCGCCTGCATGGGCGATCTCTTGGATTGGGTCCAGCTTCATGTGCATTTCGAGATACGTATAATCAAAAAATACTTCAATGGCTTATTTCTGGTGCTCCGTAAAGACGAAGTAGAACAGGCCCTGCAAGTTTTTAATACCTATGTATCACGACAAACTTCAATTCACAGTTGAACTACAGCAAGATTGATCCCTTCCATTCCTAGACATTTTGGTGATCCGAGATTCGTGACTAATTGGTTCCAGAAGCCAATAGAAAGTGGGCGTCTCCTCGATTTTCGTTCGTCTCATACTATCAGCCTGAAAGTCAATACGGCTGCCGAATTCATTGGTAGACTGGCGCGTCTTAGCGACTCCCCCCAGAGAACGAGGCACGGGTGACAAAGATTAGCCAATAATTTTCCCAGAAACCTGGTCAACAGGCTCATTAGTCAATCTAGGTATAAAGGAAATAATTTCAGTCAAGACGGGGAGATAGACTTTATATAGGGTGGATTCGTATAAGTGTGACAAACATTTTTGGGTAAAACTAAGTTGAAAGTGGAGTAAAATGGTTCCTTCGGAAGTGTCCTACGTTACGTCGATCCGTTCCGGAGTTATGATTTTTTTTTTTTGCGTTTAAAAAAGTAACCAATACTTGCTTTTAAAAATCCGCAATTTCTCGTCTTATATCGCACCAAATCCCAAACGTGAGGCCATTTTCAGAAACTACGGAACATTTCCTTTAGGATAGTGTCCATTTTATTGCTTGAAATAATCGTCAACACCCAGAAATCTGGCATTATTTCCATAAATTAACGTGGCCTCCAAAATTTGTCCGTTTTACGAAAAGTCGCTGTACCCAAAGGGCTTCCTCAACAGACTTTCGATGTTTCACAAAAACTTCTCCGTCTTCTAAGCTTTCCTTTGGCGTGTTCACGTTTCATGTTACCATTGATGTTTCTCACGATAATGCACAAAAACCGTGTTTTTACGGAACATGGGCCATAGCCTACGGTATTCGTGAAGTGTGCAAAGGAAGATCGGCAATAAGTGAGAACAAGATAACTTACCATGGAGAAGATATCGCAGGCAAGAGACATTCAATTTGACACCCACCCCTATCCATTTCTGCCGATCTCTGAGCACCCTTCACGATTATTGTTGGCAGGACAGGATATTTTAGGAAGAAGAAGATATCGTAGGTTAACCAGTGGGGGCTTCAGGCTCTTCGAACAGGGTAGGCGATAATTTAGTTGCTTTGGGTGTTATGATGGGGGGGGGGGAAGGATTTTTGTCGGTCGCAGCAGCTCTTGGCAATTTTTCTTCGTCGAATTGTGTATTCATTAACAACAAGGCCAACAACACTAAGACTCTTTCGACGAGCTTCCACACAGCCATGGATGTGATTTACACCATGAACAATTAAATGAACGATAAAAAGACGAACCACTTTAGCTATCTTTCTGTAAAAGTGACATTTTTGGTACTGGCCGGCGTGGCCGGCCACAACTTACCACTCGAAATTTTTCTTCTGCAGGAAGTTTTGTGAATTAACCATTCAAGAGAAAAATAACTGGATCGTCCTTAACGGCCGGAACCTAGCGGAAATTGATTAACAAAACGCAAAATTACAAGCTTGAATCAAAATATCAAAAAAATACGATTAGAAAGAAAGGAAAAAACTAAGAATAAACCACGACGAAGAGCGAAGCCGAACGCCGAGGGATGTGCTCAGTGCAGTCTGTTCCTGCAGTGGGTTCGGTATTATTTCAAGAGGAAGGATACCCACTTTTTCTCATTTACGTCCCGCCATACTATGGACAAGGCATGGGACCAGCGGAAAAAGTAAGACCGTTGGTAGCGTCGCCTACTGAAGCGATTGAACAGTGTTCTGGGGGAAGCCCCTTCACGATGATCTAGGTCAGGGGTGTCAAACTTGCGGCCCGCGGGCCGCATGTGGCCCGCGAGCATCTTTTATGCGGCCCGCGAGCACCTCTGGGTATTTTTGTTTCATTATTTTTTGGAACCGGCTGTCGATCGTTGCTGGTAAATATAAAATTAATTTGAAAAAATTCTCCTGCTCCAAAGTGTGTTTAAAAGCTCTATGTATGCGTTCTGTGAAGTCTACTCAATCAAAAAAATTTATTCCTTCGAAAAATGAAGCATTTTGATATGATGCATAAAATCCACAGAGGCATAACACATGGTTTATGAGGGAGGGTTAAAGCCCCATTCACATGAAACAATTTTCCATGCAATATCGCGAGCCATCTCTTCAAAATCATGAGATCCTAATGAAAATTAATCACGGAACAGGCGTTTTTAATGATAATGTACACGATTTTTATTACAATATCGCGCACAATTTCATTGGAAACACCTGTTCCGTGATTAATTTTCGCTAAGACCATATGTTTTTGAAGAGATTTCTCGTGACATTGCCTGTAAAAATGTATCGTGATGGCCCACTATCTCGTTAACCGCTTCTTGAATACTGTATACTCCGTAAGTCCATACATAGGTGAACCGTACCCCCAAAATTTAAAGAGGCTGAGAAAATTTTACTAAACAACTATGGGAGAGCTAGACAAGACATAATAGGTCGCTCTGCAGGAAACAAAAAAAATTGTCCTGAAAACTCATTATTTAATTAGTAAACTTCCTTATACTCGAGTACCTAATTCTAGTTTGTGTTGCATAACGTTGGAAGGGGGGGGGGGTAAAAGTCAAGCGGCCCGCCAGGGCCCTACAATTTCCAAGTAATGGCCCGCCGAGAATTTGAGTTTGACACCTCTGATCTAGGTGGAGGGTTCTGTGATGGAGTGGAAGTAAGGAAAAAAAAAGGAACGAAGCTCATCGCCTACCTTTGAACGGTCACCCATCCACTTTCGAAGATGCTTTCAAATTTTCCCCCGGGTGGCAATTGGATCGTTGGTTTCGTTTTAATCTTGGGTTTTTTCAGCCGCTTTTATTCAAATTAAACTTTTCATTAAAAGTAACGATCATTAATTTACGATTTTCATTTTTTATAGTCTAGCAAGAAAAAAAACCACCAATTTTGAATCATTTCCAGAGAAATGTATTATTCTATTTTCTGCCCAAATTTTATGGTTACGCGCCGCCTACCTTGCCTGTCCTGAAGAACCGCCACTGAAGTAAACGGCATTCAATTACCCCACTCCGTCACCCAATGGCGACAGTTTAAAGAGTCACTGTGAAGGGGGGTCAAATTGAATGCCTCGTGTTTTCTCCATGGTAAGATAATTATCCTTTTCTCACTTACTACCGATCTCCCTGCACCCTTCACGAATACTGTAGGCAATGACCCACGTCCCGTAAAAATACGGTTTTTGTGCATTCTCGTGACGTTTTCGTAAGAAACGTCAGTGATAACATGAAATGTGAACACGCAAAAAGGAAGCTTAGAAGACGGGGAAGTTTTTGTGATACTCCTCTCCAAACTTTAACTTTGAGAACTAACTACAACCAATTACTTTGCAGTCTCCTTTAATCGTCGAGTGCATTTCGGGCACAACTGTGACCCCTAATCAGCAACTGACACTATACACAAGAATAGCACGAACAATAAATTACTTAAAATCTCACATTAACACGTAAAAATAAACCAAGAGCATAAACGAAAAAGACATCTTACCCTTCTACTGCAAGTAACACAACAAAACATAACATTCTGCGCAATTGAAACTACTCGAAGCAACCAATCTATCACTCCCCTACGACTAATCCCCACCACTCCCCAACGGCATCACCATTGCTCTATTCCCAAAATTCGTCTTTCGGTACATTTCTAATATGTGATTATACTGTTCACAAACTCTGTTGGAATCAACCTGCAAATTAACATTATTCCGCATCAATTTAATATGGACAGATAATAAGTATTATAAGACTCAAGCCATTGAAGCCTCCTTTCAATTCTGTCCCTTGTAACAATTTTAACATTACTCACATCCACATGACCCGTTTCAATCACATGTTGTGAGAGCCCAGTGCACCCCTGATTATTTCTAATATTATTAGCATGCTGTGCCATTCTACTTTTTACGAGCTGTATTGTCTTGCCAACATAATAAATATACTCTATGACAAGAACAATCAATCGCATACACAACATGTGAAACCAACATTTTGTCCGTCTTATCCTTAAGCGGTGGCACCAACTGGCTTACTTTATTGGCCATGTAATTGTATAGTTTTATATTACAAAAAATCTCCTCCTGCTTAACTAATTTCATCAATTTCTCCGTGAGGCCTTCAATATAAATAAACCCAACAAATCCAACATTACTAAAATCAGAACAAATTTTATCACCAGGGGGCCTGTTCTATAACTTTTGACTGTCACTATCACTGTCTCTTTCCACCCGTTCTCCCCATCAACATGTGATTTAATTCGGATCGGACGGGTGGAAAGGATATTCCTAGGAACACTATGAAATTTTGCAGAACAAGCCCCCAGGGGAGTTAAACCTACCGTCACAGCCACAATCAACAGACCGACAACTTAGTCTATCACAGCCATTATCAGGTACAATATGTGGGATACTTAATCTATCACAGCCATTCTTACCTAATATATGTGTGGGAATTAATTGACTGCCACCATCATTCTCAGGTATATATCACGCACTGATAATTTTTTATACATTTCATACTTCTGTTTCCGTATCACAGCTTCAATGAGACTCGATGGATAATTATTGTGTACAAACATCGTCCTTAACTTACTCAGATTAGACCTGTGGAAACTAAAATCACTCAACAACATCACGTGTCTAACTCTATTTTTCAACACATTAAATTTTTGCTGAAACGGATGTGACGAGTAGTAATTTAAAATCCCATCCGAAGCATTTGGCTTTCTATACCAATCCATCACAAAACTCTGACCTTCCGTCCTGCTCACCAACATCGAAAGTGATACATCGAAAGTCTGTTGAGGAAGCTGTTTGGGTACAGCGACTTTTCGTAAAACAGACAAATTTTGGAGGCCACGTAAATTTATGGCAAAAATGCCGGATTTCTGGGTGTTGACGATTATTTCAAGCAATAAAATGGCCTCTATCATAAAGAAAACGTTCCGTAGTTTCTGAAAATGGCCTCACGTTTTGTATTTGGTGCGATACAAGCCGAGAAATTGCGGATTTTTTGAAGGAAGCACTGGTTACTTTTTTAAACACAAAAAAAGCATAACTCCGGAACGGACCTATGTGCCGGATGTGTGAAAGTTGAAGGAAATTTGGGGTGTAATTTTGTTCAGGGGCGATGCGAGGCCGTCACACAACGGAACGGCGCCGGCGGCCAATTCAGCCCCTGGGTCGCAACCTGAAGATGGAATTTTTCTCCCGATCACTTATGTCCCCATGTTGACCGAGAAATCGGCTGCAATTATTAGAGTTTGGGCCCCTGGACTACGTCTGGGGTTCAAATATCTCCTGAAAGCAGGGATGTTTCACTCCGCGATAACTTTCTTTCTCCTCATGTCTAAGATAGCAAAATAAATTCTGCTTTAACAAGGAGAATTCGTTACAGTGCTTACTTCGAAATCTCACACTCATTGCATGTTGCATTTAAATGCAATGCGAATTCTAGACCGGAAGTATGTGATGGCTTGGATGAGCAATACTGTATAGCAAGCTTACAAAATTTAGAAATAGGGATTCTTCAATAATTCAACTGACAAAATAAAAATGTCATTGAAGTACAATGATTACGGCGCCTTTAATGTTCCAAAACAACTGTAGAAAAGGAAGACTGTGCCCACTGCTTTAAAGAGAATCGTTCTGTAAGTCTGTACAGACTTTAGTTCTATTCTGCATGAAAGGAACGTGTCTTCACAGCGAAAATAATGACTCTTTTTCTAAAAAATATTTTTCTGATAGCTCGGTATAATTATCTGAATAGTTTGAGTTGTAAGAAGAAGAAGAAAAAAAAAAGAACCAAATAAAAGTCACAAGACAATAGTACAGTATACGCCACCCTACGTATACTGTGACACCACCTGGAATTAAAGTTCGATTTCCTCCTGGCCTAGAATGGGAAACGCACGTGACACGACTTTGTTTCTTTGCTGGCGAAGAAAAGAAAAGCTCGAGAAAGTTTTTTTTTTAAAAAGTGGAGGTGCAGAGAGGGAGATAGACAGAGAAAGAGTGCGATAGAGCGATGGATGAAATAAAAACTTACCGCGAGAGTATCGAACGAAGGTTGGAGGATGGGGCCACTTATTTCTCGAAACTCGTCGTCGGTACGCTATTTCCACTTGTTTCTTTTCGCTGTTGCATTCCACACAACTACTAAAAGCGGTTTAAAAAAGAATGCTGTGTTCCCGCGCAACATTACTGGGGGAAAGAAACGTTACGGGCCTTTACAAAAAGAGACACTTCGCTCTCGAACTATCAGTGGATTGGAATGTTTTGTGAAGGGAATAATTAGAACATGTTGGTTTGAGACGTTCCTCGCGGTCATAAATAACTATGGAGAGTTTAGTCTATCGCGCGGCGTGTAGTTATGAATCAAATGCTCACACCCCACTCTCACTCCTCTGACATGTGGCCGAGGCGTTACAGCAAGTTTTCCCAAGACGTTTATTGAGCATGAGTGCGTGCTTTGAAGTTACGTGATTTTATGTGTTTGTCCATCCGTCTGAGATTAGAGACATCAGCCTCCTGCACTTGTTTCAATCTTTCTACCTCGGTAGAACCTAACAACGGAACTCTCGCGAATTCACAAACAGAAGTCACCAAAAATGTAGTTAAAAAGCAAAACCTTGAAATGGTACAAAAGTCCTTCCACAATGTGGTGCTTCACAATGTCTTTAAGGCTCGTCCGTGCTTTACGTTTTCCCACCTTTTACCACCTGCTACCTTTCTTCATAATGAATCGAGTTTTCACATCAACTCACAAATGGGGCCTTTTAATCAGTACATTCCCTTCGAAGAAAAATTTCGTTTAATCCACTAGTTTTCTCCTTTCTGCAGACATAATTTACCACATTGTAACGAAAAAGGGAGAATGAGAGCGTGGAACAAGGAAAGTGGCATTTCGTCCGAGAGAGGCAAAAGTTCGTTATAACGTTTCAGCGGTTCTAATGCTCTTAGCCCCATACCTTTTCTTCCATTACATATAAAGTTATAAAGGGGGGGACTACTTCTATCCAATGATTCCGGTTTATTAATTTCAACCCCACTCTCCGGTTCCCATTGATTTCAATTTGTGTTCAATTTATTGGATCACTCCTCCACCCACCCCAACCATACTTCTATACAGCTGAAGTCAATTAAACTATTAAATACTTAGGTCACTTGCAACATGTGAGCCTTATTTTTACTTCGTATCTGAACTTTATAACCGTTGAATAGGATTATATGTTTGCACCTAATTCTTCAAACTTTCTCTCAGAGTTTAAATATAAAGAACATAATTATCATAGGGTCGCTTTTTAATAAGAAGACCGTCCCCTCAAGGGGAAGTTGCATTTTAATAAGTATATAAGATAGTAAGTATGTAAGACATGAAGCGAGAGTTCTTCATGGAAAAGGGAAACGGCTTATATTTTTCGACTGGGCGCTGTTCTACAGAAATAACAACTAATGAGTAAGTGAAGAAGTTTACTAATAGAACATGTGATGCAAGAAAGGTTATCTTTTCTCTCTCTTCGATCGTCCAATTTGAGAAGATGTATACAAATACTTCCATGATTATTCTTCGACAGACTGTTGAAGCTAATCTCACGCATTGAACTTTTCAGCTGGCAATCCCGTTTTACCTGAATTGCTGAGCAAGTTCATTTACTGGCCTGAAAGAGGTCCACATCAATTCAACGGTCACGGGATTTCAATTTAACTTTGAATGGCGACGATCTGTCGATATAGAGCCGTTTTTGAAGTTTCTGAGGTGCGGCCAATAACGTATACTACTGAAAAGCTTCCATTATGAGTTTTTACTTCCTCGACGTTTTAACAAAAGGGAAATATTGCTCTCGGGCTAAAATAGTGCCTAACTTCCAATTACATTTCGAGCGATGTCGTCGTTGTCATCACGCAATTTTGTGCCACGCTAATCTCCTATATAATCCACTGATATTGATAGAATTTTATGGGTAGATCCTGTCAGTTAGCTCTCTGTTATATATGCTGTCAGTTAAATTATTTTTTCCAAATGAACCAACGACCACTGATAGACTAAACTAGCCGCTAATAAAGTTTGTGTATGAAACAATATCCAGGAAAAGTACATACCTATACTCCGTTTATTGATTCATAAGTCCCTTGGCTGTATTTACCAATAGGTATGTATTACTATAATGCGCTGTTAAGATAACTCCGATTTTAGAAATTTTGATTTTGGGATACCATTCACACCGTACATTAAATAAAGCCCAGCAGAAATTGATATTACACTTATACCTTTTGAAAGTGATAATATCAGCTACGCTGTAATATCCTTGTGAATTTGATCGTGCCCTTGGAATACTTGTTGCAGGAAGATACATCTTTTAGACCACGATTTGCAATCACATATACATTCATAGTAACGGTCGTGAAGAACTGAAAAACATTAGTTCCACCCCGTCTAACTTCTAGTTTACTGCAAAACAACGTGATGATTTCTCTAAAGCATAACATGAAACAAAAAAAATGAGTTGGAGTGGTAATCCAATGTGCTTTACGTCCAACTACCATACGGTGTCGTGGACGAGGGCGATAGCACACCCTTAACTATTCTCACGTGGGTTATCAATATCATGTTTCCTTATATAATCCAGCTTACAACAGTGGGAATCGAACCCATTCAGCAGACGATACCTGAGAGAGAGTCGACGCCCTAACGACCTCGGCCACTCTGCTGGGCATAACATGAAATAATTATTTCTTTGAAGCCTTTAGCTCGTAGGTACAGGGTGTTTTAGAATATAAATGCAAACAAATAAAATGTGTGAAAGTACAGGGTAGGTACAGGGTGTTTTAGAATATAAATGCAAACAAATAAATTGTGTGAAAGTACACCTAATTTGCAATCAACGATTGACACACCATTGTCCGAAACTCATTAGTTTCCGAGGTATGATTTTTCAAGCGTTTGTCAGAGTATACATCGCTTCTCTCAATAAAATTTGATAATTTCAAATCAAAATCAAATCTAATCAAATCAAATTTATTTGCACACAGAATTACTAACAAAACAAAAAATGCAGAAAAGCACAAAGTCACATTGGTGCCAGCCCTCAAAAGTAAACTTGAGTTGAGGGCTGGAGTACATATACATTAATTTGAGCATCAAATGAAGACATTTTTTTACCGAAATCATCAATTTTTTCACTGCAGTGATTGATCGACCGTTCGAAGTCCTTCATATATTTTAATATTGACGACATTTTCTTATCTAATTTACTCACTTCTTTCTTAATTTCAAGAATGTCTTTGTTCCCACCAGAGACAGGGACCCCACAAGCCGGTTCACTATCATCGTCACTGTACTCCGACGAATCACTTTGTACGGCCGCGGACGCCGTAGCTTTCACACTCTTACACGCCGAACACTTCCACTCGAGTTTCCGTTTGCCAAGTTTCCGGAAATTTTCCGTAGTACGAACCTCCGTACAGGCAGGATGAAACACGAAATCGCATTTAACACACTTTAATTGTTTTTTAGGCGACACACTTTCCTTACACTCCTTGCAATTCATATAAAAGAAGCACGCGAAAAGAGGTGAAAAAAGCGAATAAACCCTCCGATTTATTTCACACACCTTCACTCTTCAAGCGTTTGGACTGCACTGGACTGCACTCCAACCGAACCAACCAACCAAACGAACTTTTTGTTACTTCTGATGCCGGATCGAAAAGAGCACATTTCGGTCTGTTAGGAATGACAGTTTCCGCCAGTTAACCCCCTACCGGGCCCATCCTTCCACACATGAGTTTTATATGGTATTAAGCTAATAATTGACCAGAGGGTTGACCCCGTGTGCCATAATTTTAACACGACGCAATCCTATCACAAGCAGAACACCCCGAATAATAACGCCCCGATGGCTCAGGAAACCAGATATTCGGCGTCAAAATTGCATTTGGTCAAAACGGGCTAGCCTATTATTCGCCTTCTAGGGGGAGGGGATTTAGCCGTTTTGCGGGTAGATAAGCTAATATAATTCAGGCTAGGCAGGAGGGGGTGTAGGTGAAAATTTCCAATTGGGTGGGTGAAATTGATGGTCTCTGCTGAAGCCCTGAAAATGTTATCCATTCCAAAGGGTATATTGCTACTTTATTTACAGCGGGCTAGACATTTTTATATTAGAAGTTCTTTGGGATAAAGTTGAAAAACGGTTTAACAACTTGCTTTGATTCAAAATTTGGCGTTATTGTTTTTACTTGAAAGCTTCTATACTGGTGGTTCAAATTGAGAAAATTCGCGGCTAAAAAGAGGAAATCGTGCCCCCACACGGAGAAAAATATTTCGTTAAACTAACCAAAAATAGGGTATAGTCAATCCGAAAATTAGGTTTAAAAAGTGAAAGCCTAACAGGCAGGTAAATGTAACCATACATATAAAGTAAAGTGACTTGAGTAGATTCTACTATACGTTTACGCCGCGGCAAATACGGCAGTATTTTACTGCCACAATGGATAGTGAGAACAACCTAAATATAGTAAACCTTTTACGAAAGTCAGCTTGTACAATCAACCCTACAGTATGGTAGAAATAACTGACTCATTTTGTAGTCTGACTACGGACGTATGGTTAGGACAACTCCACTTTGTAGTTGAAACTACCATTTCTTGTTGGGTTCAAATAAATTTCCTGTGGGTAGCTTTTACCAAAGCTCTAGGTTAAATTAACCATCCAGTTGAGGTGCAATCAATCGGACAAGAAGGGTAATTACTACAAATTATGGTAACACGTAAAGTTGTTCTTACCTTGCTATCTTGCTGCACTATGGTAAAATTAAGTATGAAAATAAAGTAAGAACTCCAATTTCACAGTACGTAAAGCAAGCAAAAATTGTAAATTCTACAACACTTTTGGTTTTCATTACCTTGCAGTTTCTCCCCAAAATGTTGTTATTACCTCCATCTTTGTCAGATACTACTACTTATGGTGGGTTTCACCACCGAGAGTCAAGGTTTGAGTTACGTTAACTCAGAGTTAACTAAAAAAAGGCGTCACTATTTATGTAAACAATGTTAGAGTTAGGTAACTCCAACCTAACTCCCGGTGGTGAAATTGGCCCTTAATAAAGTATCTTTGACCCTTATTTCAGTTTTATGGATAATTAGGTGAAGTCAAATCATTACAATTTTCGATTATATCGTGAATGTTAAATTATTTAGGTAATTGATTAATTATTTGAGTATAACATTCTTCAAAGAATGTTATACTCAAATAATTAATCAATTACTCAAATCATTACAGCCAAAGGAGTGTGAGGTGGATTTAATTAAATGAAAATCATGCTTACGGAATGTGTCCCTGATCACACGTTTCTTAAGGGTGTGCTCTAAACCCCATGTTTGGTCATTTTTCCCGCGTGTGATCAGACCAAATGCCTTTCATTTAATTAAGGGTCTCTCTCGCGCCAAATTCTGGCAATAATTATTTTTGACTTCCCCTGTCTGTCCACAATACTGAAATTAGAAGTCATGGGCACTTGATTGAGTATGAGGATTTGCCAATAATAGAGCTTATGCAATAAAAACATTTTTGGCTGGAACTGCAAAGTGAAATGACCAAAGTATAGCCGAATTTATTATTTCTGTTCATTCCTCTTACCTTCATGGTTAGAAAAATGGACCGAAATACCTCTCCTACCCCACTCTATTCATAGAGGTAATAGTTCTTATTCCATTTTTATACTTATTGAATTTACCTTTTAGCCCAGCAATATAACAAGATTTCTGTGTGATATGATCAGGGCGTCCGATGAACATATTCCGGATCTGAAGAAGAGCAAACGAATTAACGGACAGAGAGGACGAAAATGTGGTCGTCGGCATGCTTCGGCGTCTCTAGGAGATTGGGCCGTCTGGAGGGGGTCAATGGGTACAGTTAACCCTACTTTTGCTATAATCTACCCTGCAGTTAGGTTGTTTGTACCATACGCAGCAAAAGTACAAAAATACTCGTTATACCAACTAAATGTTAGGTAGCGCTAACTAAAAAGAGGATATTCCTTGGGTTGAATGAATAAGAGCGGTAAAGTTCCATCATTTTACCTAACTTATGGGTGAAAGGTACTAATATTTTAATGGTTCATTTAACTTGATTCATTTTACTTTTTTTGTCGTACACTTTACTGTAAGGTAAGTTCTGTCAACCTTTACTTTGGTAAAATTAAAAGAATTCGCTCTACTAAAATAGTTTAGTACGGTCAAAAACATATCAATGTACTTACTACAATAATTTTGTTAAGAACTACTTATTTTTGGTTGGGTTTACTAAAAACCATTTTACCCAAGTATAGTAGCTCACTTTTTTTTCCGTGCAGTTTTGTTAGGTCCTCAAGCCCAATAAAGTGCTGAACGGCATTTGATTTCAGTTCGTCAAAAACGGACCGGTTTTTGACGAACTGAAATCAAATGCTGAAGATGGAGAGCAGCCGAAGCCGGTCCGTTTTTGACGAACCTCAACGAGGGACGACAGACTATTTAGGCTCCTACGTCTACAGATTTATGCATGCTTTAATTTAAAAAATCACTAATATTCGTGGCTATAACCGCGAAAAAGTGCTAATTCGTGGTCTCGCGATGCAATTTCCAGACTAAAATAGAGAAAAAATCGCTGATTTGCGGTGGCACGAGGACATTCTATGAAAAAATTGTGCAAATCAATTGAGAAAACTGGGGAATTGATGCTAATTCGCCGCAAAACTAGCAGAGAACGCTATTCCACAGCTGAAATTGAGAAAAACAGCTAATTTGCAATTCGCGAATATAAAGTTGAAAAAAGTTAATTCGCGGATACAAAATGAAGAAAATCACTAATTCATGGCTTAAATTGAAAAATCACTAATTAGCGCGGCTTCAATTAAGAAAACCTCTAATTTTCAGTTCAAATTGGGAAAAAGTGATAATTTTCTGCTCAAAATGGAAAAAATGGCTAACTTGCAGCTTAAATTGAGGAAAGCGCTAATTTGCGCGTAAAGTTGACAAAAACACTCATTCATGGCTAAAATTGAAGAATGCGCGGCTTAAACTGGTCATAACCGCTAATTGGCGGTTAGAAAGGGGGAAATTATCGGTAATTCGTGGCTATAAAGTAAGGAAAAGGCTAAATAAAAATTATATATCTTGTTTACACAGGGGCCTCTTGGAGATTTCCGCCCCGAGCCCCAATAGGTGTAGGTCCACCAATGACGCCATGATACACGGTTTCATCCATTTCTAAATTTTGGCCATTTCCTCCAAAAATCGCCCTTAACTGATAGATTTTTAGGGTCATTTTCTCTGAGTATTTCGATTTGAGCTGTATATGAGTCCCGTGGAGAATGCTCAATTGGTTAATGTACGTGGTTTCCTTCTCAACATCATTGAGTCGGCCGCCACCTGCCCCCTGAATTGGTTAAAAATGAGCGTTTTGCACTTGTACTCGTATTACCGACTTTGCCGATCTGCATCCGGGAGGACTTCATGAGACTAGCGGACTACCCTCTATTCTACTCATTCCATAACTGGGAAGGATTTATCGAAAAGAAAAATTTGGAATGTCTGGATCAATTAGCGATTAACACTAATTTTATTCTCGGAAAAAGCTATGATGGGGCCAGCAAGATGTACGGTAGATTCAAGAGTGTGTAGGTTGAGTGGAATGATGCCTGGAAAGTGAAATTACCCCTCTCCCCTCGCCCTTAACGAGATTTGAATCTTATCTCCCCCTTAGGGCAAATTCCACTAGTGGGAAATCCGCCACTGCTTGAAGCGGTTCCTTTCATTATCGTCTCTCAGAATAAAAAACTGATGCAAGTAAACAAGGAATTTAATAAAAACCTTGCCTTTGGAAGAATTTTTCATCGGCTGGGTTTTCTACTCTAACCCAATTCCACGGAATCGGCAGCTCTTTGCTACAAATTAGCAACGCGGGGTTTAAAGGGACCGTACTTCGGAGCATTTGAAAAATACATTACAATGTGAACAATATAATATACAATAGAGCTTTTCAGTCACTCTTCTTCTCTGTAAACTAGAGTATCCATATGAATGCTACGTAATGACATACCCAATATTCCCTTTATACGAAGGAAAACCATTTCTAAGCTCATGCATACAATATCCTTTAAAAGCGATATTAATCTCTTACAAGGTGTGCACTTTGTAATTGAGTTCTTCTGGGTTGTGTTACATCGCATGAAATTTGATTTTTGTGCTCTAGGATGGTATCTATACAAGAAATTCCTTTTATAAGCTCAAATACATCACTCAGTTCAGGTAGCTACACGTATATGAAAGCGCACGCACACTTTCTGGTTGATCGTGCGAAAATAATTAAACGAAGAAAATCAAGTAGGTAATTGATTGCGCTATGTAATAGCATTACAAATTATGCCGATTTCTTTTCCACTGATTATAGAAAATGAAGGTTGAAAACGAAATTAAGCCACGTCCCTCCTGCTCCGGCTCTATACCAGAATCATAATCAAATGGCAGAACGAGCGCAACGTACCTACTACGAGAGATTTTCCCTAGTAATCAGCCTTCAACAACTCGTCCCACCCGTATATTTTCTCCCAATGAGCCGTCACTTCGCTTCTCATTATAATTTGATTTAAGAACAAAAGAATCTCTATGTTTTCTGCGCACGACAAACCACAGATAAATCAATGTCGATAATTCCGTTGACGATCAGGCTCATATCCTACCCATTCCATGTAGAAGATTAGCTTGAGATATCACATGAAAATGATTGGTTGAGGGAGTGGATGAAATGAACAAAACGCAGAAATTGAGAGATGAACAGAGAGAGCATCTAGCTGTTTCACGCAGGCTGTTCCGGTGTCATTTGCATTCTGCGGTTTGCATCGTGTCAAAAGGTGGTGAAGTGAGGATGAAATAATGGTTCGTTATGTTTCGTCACAATTAATAGAATGATTTGAATTTCAAGACACGTGATATCATTCGCGACGTTTCTACACTATATGTGTCACTCAAATCTCTTCGATTTTTGGGTTTAATTTTCCGAAAATTGCAGAATGATGTGGGGCATCCAAGCTAATATAAAATTAAACAAAATGAGCAACGATTTCTGAAGAATACGTGACTCAGCATTGAAAAAGTGGAAAAGGTATACACGACCAAGGGAGAGAAGATTTCCTGTAAGTAGATGGTACGTGTGGATGTTTGCTGGGGAAGAGTTAGGTGAAACTTCTAAAAGTATACGCCATGCAAATATATTATTACACTCGTTGAGCTGAGCGGAAGAAATTTCCATAAAAGCTTAGGACTGGTACGGCTTTACCGCGGGAACTGAGTTGATACATAATTTAGAGCGAACGATATAGCATGGATGATGCACACATTTTTGCTTTTGCGAACTCCCGTTAAGAATGCTGGTGTCAGAAAGGAAAATTACGCCATTATCGATCAACATTTCTCTCCAGTGTGAAAACTAGCTGAAGAAGACTATTATGTGTGTAAACTCTTAAATTGAAATAACCCTTCATGCAGATATCAGATCTCCCGGCGCCTCTGTAGATCGCAACTTACGAAGTGAAACTTTTTTACCAAGAAACTTTTAGGGCTGGGACCCTCTTTTATAGAGTGACAGCGCTATACTTTTGGCATGGTCTCCTGTAGTCCGTCATGAAGAACATGACCCTGCGGACTGTAAGCTTCATGCAATTAGTTTTTTTTTACATCGACTGCTGAGGTCATTTAGCCATTTCCAAGGCGAGTTAGTGTCTTGTGTGTATTTCTTAATAATTACTGCTAACATTACTGTTCATCTTAATCATAGTTGTACCATTTTTCAACATTCTTACATTTATTACTGCCTGTTTATTCACTCTCTCTATTTACTTATTTTTCCACTTTTTTCCCTAGAATCTACCCCAGGGCTATATGTGTACCACTTCTCAGGTATTTATATTTTATCATAGATTTCTATCGCTCAACAAGCTTCCCATCACAGCGGTACCAACGTCATTGTCATTAATTATCACATTTATCACTAACCAGCATTTTAAGATTTAAATAATATTAAATTAAAATTTTGTATCAAAGTAGAATTACAACATTATTTTTTTTATCACAGTAGGTATCATATCACATTGTCGTGTTATTATGTTAGATTAAGTCAAAGAGCTGGACGTTTCAAAGGAAGGTAATCAACTTTTTCATGTCCCTAATATCTCTTTTAATGTTTTCATTCCCAAGTGCCGGCTTCACTCCTCTTGAAACATTATTGGGCACAGATCGACGGCGCGTGCTCCATAGATGCCGGGAGACCACTGGTTTCACAATTTTGCATCATTCGGCGGTAGAATTGATAAGCCTGTGTGATTCTTATCTGCACTATATTTTCTTTCCGGGAGAGCTCTGGATGGTCATAATTTCCTTTCGAACTTGTTTTTACAGCACTCAGGTTGGTTTTTACGTTGCTCCACTGAGTCTGCCAGTCGTACCAGATCGCTTCCTGAAGTTTCCTCTGCTCGTCTACAAGCGGCAGTATGGTTTCTCGAGTCAACGATAGCTCTGTGGCTCTTTTGGCTTTCTCATTACCTAATATACCACAGTGGCCCGGTATCCAACTAAATGTTACCTTGTGTCCTATTTTTCCATATTCTTCCTCGATTTTTTCCGTCATTTGATCACTTGTCGCACCATTGTGTGCCCGGTGCACACGAGCGATAAGTGTCGCGCAGTCGCCGCGACCGCAGAGAAACATATAATTCAATGGGGCAATGCACACGTGCCGCGGCGACCTGTGTCGCCGGTCATTGCGACACTTATCGCCGCGATTATACAGAAACATATAATTCAATGGGCAATGCACACGTGTCACGGCGACCAATTATCGCTGGCGACACTCGAAATGCGTTCCTGTGGGTCGCGCGACTTTATTTTCACCACTCAACACTTGAAAACCTAGCTTTCATACCAGGTGAACGCAACATCATTCTGGGGGTACAAATAGGCCCTACCTACTAGGGGATATTATCTGTATTCTCCAAAGGCTTATTTCATCTCTACTACTCAACTAGGGTTCGCAATATCTCATTGGCATTGATGGTCCGTGGGATCTCGCAATATTTTTCAGTTCTGAATGCTGGAGGGGTGAAAATATATGAATACCTTTCTACTTTTTCATTTATTTATTTTTTAAATACTTGCAATATTACAACACTATGTACAACACTATGTGTGTGTATGGCTTACTAGGGATTGGGGGTCTTAATTTTGTGCAGGGGTACTATAATGGAACTTGAGGGAGGGTTTCTGTCCAATAACACTTCCAAGTCGTTAAGTTAATATTAGGTAACAATTCATAATTAGGTATAACAATGATTAAATCAGACAATAAGATCACCGTTCAGTTGAGCAGGTCCGGCTCCCTCTGGTGTCCAGGTGTTATGGTTGTTTTGCTGACTTATTCAACTGTGGGAATGTCAAGGTAGTTGTGGAGAACAGTGTTTTTGGCGAACCTTGGCGCACCCGTTATGAGGCGAAGCGCTCTATTCTGCTAGGCCTGGTCCCTCTTTATTTGCGTTTTGCTATAGCTGAGACCAATGCAGAACAACAGTACTGGCACATCGGGCGCACTATCGGCCCCCCAAGTTGAAAAAACTCCCTACAAAATCCACCAAGTACCAGACAGCATATAAAAGCGCTTCAATTCCTAGTAATTCCACAATGTTGAGGTGGCTCCACACATGCGGTATTAGCTGATTACCGAGCAACTCGGCGGATGCCGAGCTACTCGTCTAGGTAATCGGCAAGTGGCGAGCTCGTTGATCCACACATTCGGAGTTCGTTCCGCGCATAGCTAGCCTCCTATATTCGTCTCCTTTGAAGTGGGCAAAAAACCGACACTGGCCAGAGCATCCCCGAGCACGAGTAGTCGGCATTCGCCAAGTACCGACTACCGAGCACCCCTCCACACCACTAGGAAATCGACGAGCATCTGCTCAGTGCTCGGCGAATAAGATGCTCGTCGAATACCGCATGTGTGGAGCCACCTTTGGTACCTCTTAATGGCTGATGTGACAGAGAAATACCTCACGTCGTTCTATGAGTATCTGTATCGACTGTCCCTCTGACGGCTGTCGATTACGTCTGAGAGAGGTTTTTCCTTTTCCTGGGTATCTCTGCCGCGATTCGAGGTAACGTATGAGTGACGAGACTCTAAATGGCTTAAGCAGAGGAGTGTTTTATTTATTTATTTTTTTTTATTGTTTCTTCACATTCAACTTATCGCTTGTGTGCACCGGCCCTAAGGGCCGGATAAGTGTAGCGTGGTCATCGCGACAATTATCGCTGCGACCATTTATTTTTCGATGCACACGAGCGATAAGTGTCGCAGTGACCGGCGATATTTACCGCCGCGACAGTTTCATAATTATGTTTGCGTAGCAACGGCGCATACACCCAATACCCAGACAGTTTTTTGCTAGCTATCGTTCGCAATTGACCCCCGAACAACGCAAAAAGAAAGTTATACCTTCAAGTTTAGCTTACAAGTACCTCATTAGAAAATTAGAATCAAAAGGAAAGTACTGGGTTCATCCGTACAACCTTGAAAGATCCTTGAAGGAGGCTTTCAATTCATGCTTTAATGGGCCTCAGACAAGACAGTGAAAAACATTTCAATTACTTTCGGATAATATTTATTGATATAATATATTAATATTTATTGATATATTATATTAATATTTATTGATACAATATATTAATATTTATTGATATTTATTAATATTAATATTTATTGATAAGGAACATACAAATAACATCCGCCAGTGAAACCCAAATTTATCGGACTTTCGACAGCTATAATTTTCTCTGCTATGGTGAATGTGGCAGTCACCGTTGAGTTTGGGCTTTCGACATAGGATTTGGGCTATCGAAGTGACGTGTATAGTCACTGAAAGCCCACTTGGGCTTGGGGAAAGCCTCCCTCATAGAACTATATAATATCATGCGCATGGGTCACGAATAAATTATAACCGAATTTAGTGGGTCGCGAGCCGCAAAAGGTTGAAAAGCACTGCTCTAGTGTGTACAGGCTGTTATATTGTTGATTCATAACAAGAAACATTACTTTGGCGTAAATTGTCCTTTCAGTCAAGGTAGCTTCTAACCTACCTGTTTGGGCACGCAAGTGATTCGTTATCAGTTAGTAGGCTGGGTGTAACACAATACGGCGAAACGAGTAAAGCCTCTTTACAAAGAGCCTAGACAAGTTAGGCTTTTTGTAATCGCAGGCTACTTCGATAATGAGCCTGAAGGACTGCAGCCTATTTCTAATAAGGCTAAATAATCCAGTCTGATTGAGAAAAAACAGAATTTTCTACAAAAAGGCTAGGATTTTTAGAAAAAGGCTGATTTGACAAAAATCCTGCGACATAGATACTCATAGAACGACGTGAGGTATTTCTCTGTCAAATATCAGCCATTAAGAGGTGCCAAAGGCGGCTCCACATATCGTCGATTTCTTAGTGGTGTGGAGGGGTGCTCGGTACTTGGCGAATGCCGAATACTCGTGCTCGGCGATGCTCCGGTCAGTGTCGGTTTTTTGCCCACTTCAAAGGAGACGAATATAGGAGGCTAGCGATGCGCGGAACGAACTCCGAATGTGTGGATCAACGAGCTCGCCACTCGCCGATTACCTAGACTCGGCGTTCGCCGAGTTGCTCGGTGTTCGGCGAATACCGCATATGTGGAGCCGCCTCAACATTGTGGCATTACTAGGAATTGAAGCGCTTTTATATGCTGGCTGGTACTTGGTGGATTTTCTAGGGAGTTTTTTCAACTAGGGGGCGATTGTGCGCCCGATATGCCAGTGCTGTTGTTCTGCATTGGGCTCACCTATAGAAAACGCAAATAAAGAGGGACCAGGCCTAGCAGAATAGAGCGCTTCGCCTCATAAAGTGTGCACCAAGGTTCGCCAAAAAAACTGTTCTGCACAACTACCTTAACATTCCCACAGTTGAATAAGTCAGCAAAACAACCATCTAACACCTGGAAGCCAGAGGGAGCCGGACCTGCTCAACTGAACGGTGATCTTATTGTCTGATTTAATCATTGTTACGTAATTATGAATTGTTACCTAATTTATTAACTGTTAAATTAACAACTTGGAAGTGTTATTGGACAGAAACCCTCCCTCAAGTTCCACTGTAGTACCCCTGCACAAAATTAAGACCCCAATCCCTAGTAAGCCATCATATAGTATTGTAATACTGCAAGTATTTAAAAAATAAATAAATAAAAAAGTAGAAAGGTATACATATATTTTCACCCCCCCCCCAGCATTCGATAAAACGATCGATAAGACGATGATAAGACATTCGAGGTCGCATTCCACTCGTTCGTTGACGTAACTTTATCCAAAATGTGTTGCCTCACTTGTTCCGAAGCACCCTGTATGAAAAAAATAATGATAATGTCGTTACAGTGACACACAGGGCCATAACATACAACCTTCACTGCACGGAATTGATCGCCAATGGTATAATTTTACAAGAATTTAACCTCTTCGCTCTTCAAACTCCTTTTGTACGGAAACTCACTTCAAAATCAGTCCCTTGGATATTCGAATTGTATAGTGACAGGCATGTACAACCTCCCGCCACCATCAACTTCTTTTCACAATGAACGCGGCGGGAAAACGATCTCTTTCATACCTCCATCCACATTTCACTTCGACCATTGCTATAGGCTATTGAAAGTTGTAGCAGAAATGTAAATAGCCCTTGGTTGGTGACTGGTGAACCCCTTCTGCTGAATTTCTGAACATCGTTTTGTAAACCGTCCCTCGTCACATTTTCACTTATTTTGAAAGAGAAGCGAGGGGAGGGCTTGACTTATTGAACCCAGTCGCTTCCGAGGTTTACTATTCACGACCTGTAGCAGACGCTTCCATTCAACATAAGAAGAAGCTAATGTTAACTAAATCTTCAGTGTGCCACTAATTTTATTCTTACGGTGATTTCTTTGTTACCTTACTTTCCAATTCCACAAAATATTCCAGACTCTCCCAAGACTGAAACGTTTGCTACAAAATGTTGCCCTAGCTGTACGAATCCCATAAAGTAAAATTTAACTAAATCCTGTCTTCGTCGTTTGAATCTGATGACTGTAGGACCTTTTCTCGGTGAAACCGTGTACTAATCAGAATAATTAATTGAGTTTGCCTTCCTCAGAATAAATAAAAAAATACAAAAACAGCCAAAGTTCGAAAAAAGTTGAGTTTTACTTCGAAGTGGAAGGGATAAAACTCTTTTTCTCCCTCAATTTATCATTCATGAGATGTCATCCCGAAAGAATTCCTCTGTGACTATGTTTGGGGGTTGAGAAGTGCCTGTGGAGAAACATGGCTTTAATCAATGCAATTTTGTATGCTCGTGAGAAAGGAGAAAACCAACAACACTAAATAAATTTCAGATTTCAGTACGTTATTATTAGGAAGGAAAAAATAATGAATTTAATAATTAAAGTTTTCCTTTAGTTGCAGTAATTTACAATGAAAAAGGAAGGAAATCTGGGGTTAGGTGTCGAATTTTCCCCTGATATCTGAGAAAAAAATCTACAGTAATGAGTAGTGTATCTCTTTTTCTGAAACTTTCTTCCGCAACTGAAAATAAAATATAGGTAAACTATTTTCCCATCAATTTACCGTTTCCTAACTTAAATTCAAACTATACAGCGGATTTTCGAAAATTGGGTAAGCTGGAGGGCAAAAGTATACGTATTTAAATACAAGATGTATCACAGTAGTTTACTAATTGTCATTAAACTTACGTATTTATTTATTTATCAATATATTTGCACGAAAGCAAATTTATTGACAATTCAGTCCAAATTTCAGTGATTCAATCTAGACAGTTTGGCATGAATACGGGATAAAATAACTGTAAGACGTTCAGGGATTGCACGAGAGTAAAGCTGGAGAGATTGGAAGCTTCAAATTTGCATTATTAATTATTACCGGTCCATTTCCTCCTTCTTATCACTGTTAATGCAATACAAAAGCCATTCAAGCCTTCTCTTATAGAGAGAAGGCAACAAGAGACGGCTTGAAGGAGGCGATGAGAGGTGGATGGTGGTGTGCTGTGGGGGTAAATCACCTTTGCCTGAACGGCAAGAAGATTTTGAAGGAATTCATTCACTTTTGTCATTAATCGGCTCCCACGAATTCACGAAACAGCAAAAATTTAGATTGCTTACACTCTCTAATTGAGTGTTGTCCTAATCAACGCATTTAAGATCAATGACATCGATATTTAAACTCTTATCAATGACCACTACTACTACATTGAATATTCCATTAGCCAATCAGAGGTCACGATATAACTCCTGGCTAAAATCGAGTAGCATTTCAAATTGCTCAGTCCGGTCCTGTCTATAAAAAAATTCGACTGATGGGGCCAGTGACAACACGGACGATCCTCGATCTCGCTCTGCTCACCCTTGCCAACATTTCCTCGTCTATTTATGCACCCGATCCCGAATTTCAAAGTATCGTGTCTATCTCCAAGAATAAATTGTGCATACGCAGTAATAAATAAATCGTAGTAGAGGAGTGAAATTTCAAGGTCAAAGCGTTTTAAAGTTATTTCGGCGACGAAATTTGAAAAAGGGATGCTGAGAAGATGGATGCCGCGTCGTTGCACAACGACCAAATGTTGATCCTTAAGATACTCGCTAAAACTCAATAATAATCGAGAAGACACGTGTCTCCAATTTCATCCTCGTCAAATTTTAAAAAATTAATTTAAAACTAACCATATTGCATTTCAAAAATGGCCAGTTCATCCATTGGGGATTTAGCCGTGGTCATTTTGTCATTTGTGGTCATTTTTGAGCCACCATAAGAGGGAATCACTAAATCAGACTAAAATCCTAGGAGGAGCGCACAACGATTTAGGCAAAAAAAGAGCAGCAACGCATTCCAAGCCGTAGCAACTATGTGCCGCTCCACAAAGCTCATTCAGATCTTAGAGGTTTCTTCTGGGAACCTAGATAAAGATTTTGAGCACCAATATCCATGACATACCTACTTTCACTACCTGTTCGGCTATCAGCCTCGAAAAAACGCACCTTCTGGTTCCTATATGACTTGTCTGCACCGCTCGAAGCTCCACGTTTGGGTCCAATTGAGAACTCAAGTGACTACCGAAATACCTTATGCAACATGGGAAAATAAAGAGTTAACATTGAACACTCAGGCGTCCTTCACACCTGTCTTCACCCCCTCCGAGCGTTACCATCACAACCGTGCTCCTAAATCCAAACCATACATGTGTAGTTGTATAACTCGAGCCAAGAGAGTCAATTGAAATGTTTTCTTTGGTACACTCCTCTGTAATCACAGTTTCTACCCTCGCATGGCAACTCTCCAAGTCCTCTCTCTATCTACTGTGGAAAAAATTCCGAACAAACTCTCATTTCGTTGACGGGTAAAGTACGGTCCTCTGTTGATTTGGTGAAAGTGATAAACTTCTCCAAATTTTCAAACAATTCGTCCTCGCAGTAATTACACCATTCAAATCATATACTACTAATTATTATTTTTGACTTATTCATTGACCAGCAGACCCATAACTCGTGGTGATACGTATGTACATAGTCGAATAAATATAAGAATTGCCCAGCTAATTATATTTCTCTCGCGTTGAAACCATTGTCAAGTGAGAAACCTGCCTCTTTGATGCCCAGTCAAGCAATGCCCTGCTTGAACATCTACTGGCCCGCGCCCTTCTACGATCACCCAATAAACAAGTTTGTTTTATTTCTTTAACACGTATAGTCCAGTCAAGGAATGTAAAAAAAGGGGGTCTAGACTGCAATTATTCATAAAGAATTTTTCTCTTCGGGAATGTGTTCGGAGGTGTCCAGGCGTCACCTCACCAAAAGTCCCCGAGTTTTTGCGTGGAACGTGACTCTGGAGAGGGCGAAATGTGCGACCATTTTCGGGTTTTCACCAATATCTAGGAAACTACTAGCGTTAGCGCCTAGACGACGAAATGCAAAAATAACGTTCGCATAATTTCTGATAAGTTCGCCTATATTTATTTTTTTCATTTGCGTAGCGGTTACCGATATATACTCCGTGGAATTTGGGGGAAAAACTGTTGCATGACAAAAGTATGAAAACCGGTGGGACTAGAGGGAGAATAGATTGCATTCGATTTTGGCCTCGGCTGATGTTTTCTTCATGTTAAGACGTTATATTTCACGCAATATCCTCGGTATCACCCTTGAACTGTACCGTCTGTCGCCTTTCAAACATAAAAAAATGATATGCATTTTTCAAACGCCGCTCCTTCCGGTTGACTGCGTCTAAAAAGGTCGCCAGACATTGTGATTACTCGTCAAGGAGTCTACTTTAGTAATCTATGCTCAAAATTTGGGGTAGCTGAGGGGCAATTTTGAGAAAAGTTGCGTAGACTACGAAAAAACGAAGCATTTGGATTTTATTTTTCGGTATTTCTGGGCGTAACCGTGTAGAGCTACAATTTTTCGACAAAGTGAATGATATGAAGCAATTGAGCTGTAAAATGAGCTTTCACTTGAGCTGATTTTTATACTTCTTTTCCCCCTCTATGCGGCAGGAAGAGTCTTGAAGATGGAGTTAGGCGAGGTGTGGAAGCACATTTTTAACATTTTATGGGTGGTTTCGCGATCCCAAGGTTGCTCGTTTTCAATATTTTGATCCCAAACGCATATTATGTTGTGTGTCAGATAGTAGTTCTGTCCCAGCCAGGTGTTTGGAACGTGTTCGGAGCAGAGTTGCCAAGGGACCAGCCAGTAAAATGTTATCATCATAAATTTTATTAGATGGCTCCACGGCAACTCTGCACCGAATATGTTTCAGACACCTTGCTGGAACAGACCTAAAGCTCAATGAATAAAAAATATAATAAACAGTTTGAAATTTGTGTTTTATTTGTATAGCAAAATTATTTACGAATAGGTACTAATTAAAATAAATAATGTTTTTAAAATAGTTTCGTCCTCTTGGAGGTGCTTGGGCCGTGATGATCGTATGTCACTCTTGCTTCTCTATTGAATCATTGCCTCCGTCTTTCAGCATTGCTTCTTCGATATCGTCGTCATCACCAATGTCATGTTCGTCGATATCAACAGGCACACCATTTAGGTAATGTCTGTGACAGTGACGACAATGCTGTGTGCAATTTAAACCTGCTTTTTTGCAACCACATTTTCCACTTCCACAGTTTCCAATACACTTGCAGACAATCAAATCTAGAATTTCGCTTGGAGCTCTGGTCTGTCGTTCATACTGGGTGTAAACAATCTAGCTTCCATTCCCAACACCAACTCTCAGGTGACAGAAAATTTCCCCGGCCATAGTTGGACTTGGACATAAGTCCGATAGGAGTGCTGCTTAGCCGATGCTTCTGTAGGTGATAAAGCCGAAATGTCGAACTTGGTATTCGATACCGACGTAGTGAAAACTTTGTACCTAAGATCATTCAGCTTCAACACACCGGGCCGAGCACCGTAACACGTCAAAAAACATTTGTCTCCTGATATCTGGACAGCATCGTGGGAAGAGACGGGATCAAGAAAGGCTTTTGCAGAATCTCTGATGTCTTTGTTTTTCATGTACAGCTTAAAAAACCGGATCTTTCCTTTTCTAAAGACCGCAGACGTAGTATCGCAACCAGTGAACGCGTGAACAAAAAGTATACCGGCATCCATACCTAGCTCTTGCAATGCTTTTGATGAATACGTCTTTGTGGGTTGATTTCCACGTCCGGGCTTTACGAAATATATATCTTTGTCAGGGGGAGTCCTTCCTGCACGAGTAGGTCGACATTTTTGCCGACTACTGCAACAAAGTTTGAATACTCACAAATCTCAACGGCAGAATTTATTATTAAAGAATCGGCGTCTTCAGGTGCAATTTTGCAATCAATGCCTTTATTCCTGATCTTGACTGAAAGCAGGGAGATCTAGTTCTCCATTTTTGTTGTTTGATAAAAAAATGTCTTGTGTCTCCTACCGAATAGAGGGGTAAAAGAAGTATAAGAAGCAGCTCAAGTGAAAGCTCATTTTAAAGCTCAATTGCTTCATATCATTCACTTTGTCGAAAAATTGTAGCTCTACACAGTTACGCCCAGAAATACCGAAAAATAAAATCCAAATGCTTCGTTTTTTCGTAGTCTACGCAACTTTTCTCAAAATTATCCCTCAGCTACCCCAAATTTTGAGCATAGATTACTAAAGTAGACTCCTTGACGAGTAATCACAATGTCTGGCGACCTTTTTAGACGCAGTCAACGGCGTTTGAAAAATGCATATCATTTTTTTATGTTTGAAAGGCGACAGACGGTACAGTTCAAGGGTGATACCGAGGATATTGCGTGAAATATAACGTCTTAACATGAAGAAAACATCAGCCGAGGCCAAAATCGAATGCAATCTATTCTCCCTCTAGTCCCACCGGTTTTCATACTTTTGTCATGCAACAGTTTTTCCCCCAAATTCCGTGGAGCATATATCGGTAACCGCTACGCAAATGAAAAAAATAAATATAGGCGAACTTATCAGAAATTATGCGAACGTTATTTTTGCATTTCGGCGTCTAGGCGCTAACGCTAGTAGTTTCCTAGATATTGGTGAAAACCCGAAAATGGTCGCACATTTCGCCCTCTCCAGAGTCACGCTCCACGCGAAAAATCGGGGACTTTTGGTGAGGTGAACCCTGGACACCTCCGAACACATTCCCGAAGAGAAAAATTCTTTATGAATTATTGCAGTCTAGAATATGTTCCTTGACTGGACTAGTAGGTATGTAATTTATTCCTTCAATATTGATTGCCAGTGATTTGTGAAATTAATAAAATAATAACCCGCGGATTCTTTGGCGCGAGACTGTGTGGTATTGAAATGAGACTTAGACGAACAGGGCACGAGTGTCTCAACAAAACGCTTGTTTGTGGGAAAGTCAAAAAAAGCGGAACCAGACCAGTTCTTGTTTCTCATAAAAACATGAAATATAAAAATGAAAAATAATAATTATCGTTCAACAGAGACAGTTTCTGGTGATTGATTGTCAATATTGACCAATTCATACCGTATCTTGTTGAAGTTGTTGGGTTGGATAGTCAAAAAAATTCTAGTTTATTTTCTGGCAGTGGCCTCACGAACATCGTCAGAGACGGGCTCGTTTGGTCCGAAACGAGCACAAGACTCAAAAATGTGAGGAAAAATATAAAATATAAAATATTCCACTGTTTCTCGTAGGAAAGAAGAATGAGTTTTAAAAATTGTAATTTAGAAGACAAAAGGACCTTCAAACAACGGTGCTGTGTAGATGTCGTAGATGAAAATGGTCCGCCTTGACGTGAATGTATAACTTTCATTTTCACCATGGCTTGTTTCTAGCAAATTTTTTTCACGTCCATTAACTTGGGAATATACATGTCTCCCTACAGTCCCTCCCACTTCGATGCTAAAACCCTTGGATAAAAAAAAAAAAAAAAAATGAAAAGAAAAAAAAAGTTTTGGGGTGAACTAAAAAACATTTTTGACAGAATGTTTTTATCCACCGACTCCCACTATGCCAGTAACATACCCCCTCGCAACCACCGATCATCTCATACGCAGATGTTGAACCTTTAAAATAATATTGCCCTGTCTCCTCTTCTGATCCACCCTAACGCTCCTCCTTCGATCAAATTGATCGGCAGTATTTACTTCGTGAAATAGGATGAGTGACGGAAGTTTCGGTGGGGATACTATGCTGCAAGCGAGTTCGTAAAAAGAAAAGCCTTAGAAAACATGAAAAAAGTGTTCTGGTTTTGTATACCTTAGGAAGTGAAGTTAACTTACCAATTACCTTTCCATCACCCATCCCATATCACTCAAAGTAGGCACAGAGCACTGCAGTAAAATCCACAATTTTGACTTGCCGTCTTTCGGTGTTGTTGTTTTTTTTCGACATTGATTAATATGAGTGAAGAGAAGCGTGGAGAATGCACTGAAGAAGGAAGGAAGAAAACAAAAAGAATGAAGAAGTCAATCAAGGGCAGGTTACACAGTTCTATTCTTTTCCAAGACAAAAGGGACTAGACGAGACCGTAGATTAAAATTCGGTCTCCGCATTTAATGCTCAGGAAACGTTCTTTTAATGTAAATCCCCAAAATCTATCCTTATAGTGGTCTTTTGCACCACTGTAAGTAGTTTTTATGAAAAATTATAGTATGCATTTTTTAATAATCCTATAATAATAATAATAATCTTTCTATTACATATATGGAATATTTTCAAGGGTTAAAATTCCTTTACTGTACTTAAGAATCGTGAACCGTGAACGTGGGGTGACCTACACAATTTGTGTTCACCACACGGGGAACAGGAAATATGTTATTTTCGTTGCCTAAGGCTAAGCTATCATCAGTCATCACTGTCACTTATTAAAGCTTAATCTTTATACTTATTATCATCATTATTAATTCCCTTCCCACAAAGATTTAAAAAGCTGTTGACGTTGATATGATCAGCATTTCACTACAATAATACAAAATGAAGCGAAATGTCTTCCAATTCTAATTAGGAGCAAGACTTTGTATTGAAGGAAAACAATTGGCACCCTAAAATTTATTACGAGGAAGGAAACTCCCCTTCCACCCATTAAACGGTCTTTGAGTTTTTTTATTTTTTCTCCAAATTATCGTTGGCCTCTTTATTAACCTCAAGGGAATGGGGAATGTCGGGGGCCTGTGAACCCATTGAAAACATATCGAAAAGTTTTTCGATGAGTTTCCTCAGTACCAATAGGAAAGTCATCAGTACGCCCCGCCCCATCTGACATGAGTAGACTTTGGGCTATGTCCGTATAGCAACGCCTAAGGCCGTGTCCATAACGTCAACACGGGCCTAAATAAAGAACATAGTATTATCATGAGTAGGTGAAGTTTTTAAACATCGACTTGTATAATTTATTGCCGTAATATTATTATGCAAGTACACATATGTGCATACACAAGTTGTTAGCCAAATGTTTCTATAAATCCTATTTTATGGAAATAAGAATTAAAAAGAGCTTTGTTTTCCAGGTCAAACCGACTAAGATTGAAAATTGTTTATTATTATCATGCTAGGTACGGAACTAATTAATTGAGTGATCAATGATTCTCCACTCAGCAGTCTCCACTCATCATTCTACAAGTTGCTTGGAATAATAAGTTGTTAGGAAACTCGTCGAAAAGGTTTTCGGTGAGTTTTAAGGTGATGAATTTCCAATTGGTACTGTGGAAACTCATAGATAAACTTTTCGATGAGTATAGAGGTGATGACTTTCCAGTTGGTGCTGTTGAAACTCATCGAAAACATTTTCGGTGAGTTTAAAACTTTTTTGTGGGCTTGCTGATGTTCATTATCTGTAAAATGGCTACTAATTTTTTTTACGAGTTTCTAGGTGATGAGTTTCACCAGTATTCATGGAAACTCGATGAGTTTAAATAGACCCGGGGTTCTCTACTGAAACCAATAGGGAATCCGCCTGAACTATTTTTTCATCATTGCTCCGCTCGGTGAGTGCTGGAATCGTCAATAGAACTTTCCTTCACTCAGCCAGATTTCATTAATTCATCATTTCAGCATTTTTATTCATTTATCATTCTGGTCGCACGCTCACAAGAAAAATACGAAATGTCAGGGAGGCTACTCTGTAACTTTTCCGCGTCGGATTTTCTATCGAAAAGTCACCTGATTTCATTGGTTCATAAAGAAAATTAATGAAATCACATGAATTTGCGATAGGAAATTCGATACGGAAAAGTTACAAAATCAAGAATGCGATACCCTCAGTTGTAGAAAAGCTTGGGAAGTGTCAATGAAAGAGGAATGTCCGAATAACCAGTTAACCAGCGACGAAAGAAGCAGATCACAGAAAGAACCAGAGAACCATCGCACGGCATAGCGTACCATCGTGTTGACAAAGTGAGAAGGAGTTGACAAAGTGAAGTGGTGACAAAGTGAGAGGGAGTTTCTCTCTGGTGGGGTTCGCGCTTAGCGTAAGCCTCTCAGGCTAGCTAAGTGGCAGAGCGCCTGGCGCGAAACTAGGAGGTCGTGGGTTCGGATCCCACCCTGGGAGCAATTTTTTCTCGGAACTCAAAACAAGTAAAAAATGGTAAGTATTTAGCTTCAATAAAGTTTAATTCTTTATTTTCAGCCTCCCCACTCCCTCGAATTCACTGCAGGGTGACTAGGGTGGTGCGGTGAGGGGGGAGTAATCCCTTGAAAAGTCCTAAGACACAAGGGTCGTCTAATTTGCAATTAAAGTGAGAAGGTATCGGGAACGTGAACTCAACTTCGATCTGATCATCCCTCCCCACATTATGATGCCACAAAAATGAATCGTTTGTGCTGCAAAAGATAATCTAAACGCCCTTTCTATTTACTTTGTATTCATTTTCATTGTATTTTTTAAATTATCATTCAATATATCCCGCAGAATATTGAAGGCGCAATTTCTTTTTTAACCTCAAAAAGAGGTTTGGCGACTGGCGACTATTGGGGATTGGAATGCACGCTCGCCTTATAAAAATAAAAAATATTCTGCTTTTCTTGTGTCTCTCTCTCTTTTTACATTTTTTATGGGTGGAGCCTCGTAAGACACTTGAAACACAAGAGATGCCGATTGTGAGAGGTTTTTTACTATTTTTTTTTAGTTTATTTCACTTACCTATGTCAAAATGTACTATTGGTCTCGTCGTGATGGCGGCAAACATGGGCCATATCATGTTTTTTTCATGTTTCAGAACCTCTAGAACACGAATTCAGTGTTCTTTAGGATTCATATACATATATGTATAATGTATGCGCTTTGGCAAAAAAATCAGTAGTCATAAGATCGGTCTAGATGGAGGGGGGAATAGTGCTTGAACTAGTCAAATAATCACTACAATTCACCAGTTGGTTCTAGAAGCGTCATGTTCGGTAGCCTTTGATTCCCATTTTAATTTTTTGAAAAAATCAAGGGGAAGGGGGTGGTCCTCCCGGAGTGGATGTGTAAAATAGCGGTTAACTTCACATTCTAGCACTCACAAATTTGGCTCAAATTTTATTTTAAGAAAAGCCCTCGATTACCCAGGATTTCTTGAAAAAGCGTAGGGGGGGGGGGGTAAAATAGAGAAGAAGTTCTGCTCGAACAAATCCGGGAGCAAAGAGTATGAGGGATGGTCAAACAATCGGTCTTTTCGGGCGATACCCTCCAAGCCTTCAAGAATTACAAAATTTGCAATTTGTGTAGTTTTTAAACCAATTGAACACATGTTACTACCTAGAAACCGGTAACTTTTGTAGCTTTTTTAGGTCGCCCAAAAAGACCTATAAATGAAGAAACTAGTGATGCAGGAGACCGAGACGAGACCATCATTTCTGGAGCGAGACCGAGACCAAGTTTTCTGGTCTCGAGCCGAGACCGAGACGAGACCGCTATTTTCGAGACGAGACTGAGACTGGTCTCGGAATTAAAAGAATGAAAAAATGATGGCTCATTTATGAATAAAGAACATTTTAACAATGAAATGACCTTGTTTCATGCTGAGACGGCTATTGTGATATGGGCCTCCAGGCTGTGGTGGATCCAAGGGGTGGACATATCCCCCCCCCCCCAGCGCACAAAATGACATAAAATAATGGGGAAAAAATGTACTTTTTGTAAAATTATCATAGGAAACACGCACATTTCTTCTTCTTTCACGAATTATACATGATGATTTTCGCACGATCGGGGAGGGAAGAGATACTTTCCCTTCCAGGTACCCCAACAGGGAAGTTGATTTTTACTTGAAAAGATGAGCTAGGTGAAAAAAGTATTTTCTTTCACTCACTAGTGAAGGAAAGTGAAAAAAAGTTCTGTATTCAATTAGCGTACCCTTGCCTCCGAACACTTGCAGGAAAGACAATTAAACCTGTTGGTCGTGCGAAAGATAATATCCACAACTCGGCCCCGCCTCGTGAGCCAAACACATCTCGCAGGTAAAACTCCACTTCCCTCACTTGTAGTAAAATATACTATTATTTCACTTGTCGCGCGAAAAATATCGTGCATAACTCAATTCACTTGCTCGTACTCATTTAGCCGACTCGGCTATGCCTCGCCAGCCAAACAAAGTACTCGCAAGTGAAATGGCACTTCCGTGTCTCGTTATATGTAAGATACTATTTTTTTTAAACAGCTGATTATTTTAGAGCCTAGGGGATAAAACTTTCACTTTATCGCCGTGACCCAAAAAATCGGCCCATGTTTTAATAAAAAAATACTGTACACACCGCGTCAAAAAAGTGATTTTGGGGTCTCGAGAAAAGGCCAGACTCGGCTACGCCTCGCCCGTCCAATTTTTTCTCTCGGCCTCCAAAAATTCGCTTTCTTGCCTAGGCGTATAATCTACTATTCCTAAGATCATTCTTAAATAAGTGTTTAAGCAGATGTTCATCGTGCGTAAAGACCTACTTTACACACGCCGTAAGGTAAAGAGTTCACGGTAAAAGAGTTCACTCTTTACCGCACGGTGTGTGTAAAGTAGGTCTTTAAGCTCGATGAACGATGGGTGAAGGATGAGTGGAACCGTGGAAATTATATCCCAAAAAGGTCAAAGTCAGTTGATTATGTTGGTGAGTTGGTAGAAGAATTGAGGCAGGGAAGCCCGCTTTCATCTTACGCGCTTCTTTTGTTTCTTCTTTTATTTCTTTCTCTAAAATGAAGTTGTGTGGCAAATGGGAGACTTTGCGGAACCGTTAATTTAAATAATTATGAACCTAATTGGCTTTAAAAGGCTTTGTACGATCGAAGGTAAAAAAAAAAAAAAAAAAAAAAAAAAAAAAAAAAAAAAAAAAAAAAAAAGCGTACGATCCTGAGGCGTATAATCGCACTACAAACTTTACCGATGATGGCAATCGACTTCGTCTCGTGTCACAAACATCGTGCCTCGTTCGTTAAAAGCTCCTTTATGCCTTCGTATCGTAATACAAAAGGGGGTTAGGGTACACCCTCTCTACCAGCCATACGTTTAGAGCGATTAGACCAGCTCGGGTAATTCTGCTATTACCCCCCCCCCCCTTAGATTCACCTATAGGGCGGATATTTGCGATTTTTGCCTTAAAAAAGGCAAAAATGACGATTCGTGCATTGAAAATGTCGAAGCCCGACATTTTCCCCCGAATGTCCTGGTGTATAAAATCGACCACTCTCGCGCCGAAAATGGCCAACCTGAACATTCGCTCAACATGGTTCAATACTGACTATTTGCGCTTTACCTCAACGGACTATTCATGCCCGAAAACCGGCTAAAATGACCATTTTGCGCCACAAAATGGCAAAAATGAAGATTTGCGGCTTTGAAACGCGGCCTTCAAAATGGCTTAACCGCCAATTTGCGCGCTAAATATTGCCAAATAGTTCCGGCTCCGAATAATTTGCATCTGTGCGCACTAAAAATGGCTAAACTAACGATTGGCGCACCGACTCAGTTTCGGTATCGGAAAAACGGTGTACAATGCCAAAAAATAATGATTCTTGACCTAAAAATGGCCAAATCGACTATTCGTGCACCCCAAAACGGCCAAAAACATGAAATAAAATACCCATACAGGCCCTATATTCATAATTGCTTACACAGACAACTCAGGCCATGAAAATAAATGACAAAACCAAATGTTCGTGCTCGAAAATGACCAAACTGGCCATTCCTCTCTCTGAAAAGACCAAACTTGGCACCTCCGACTCCAAAAATGACCAATCTGACCACCATCGGACTCTAGAATGTCAATTTGAAGATTCATGCCGTTAAAAAATCGCATCGTCTATTCCACGCCATAAAAAGGGGCATGGCAACGACCATTCGCGCCGAAAAAGTGGTTTATTGGTTTGACGGACTTTTCGCTCCGAAAAAAATGCCTTGTTGGACTATCTTCGTTTTAAATTCGTACTCCAAAAGTGACCAAACTCCTTAGAACCCAGGATTGGTGCATAAATAAGGCGAGAAAGTGTAATCCGTTTAGTAGACGAGGGTTGATTGGACGGAGGTTGACGGGATTCGCCAGGCATGACCTGAGCAGCTCACCCGTCCATAATTGAAGGCCCTTGTTGTCTTGAATTCTTGAGCCGAATTTAGAAGCGCCAGGAAAATTGAATGGCATACGGCGATTGTTCAGACCCCTCTCGGTCCCACCATATTTTTTGTTGAGAAATGATTCGAGTGACCCGCCCTCCACCCAATTTTACTAAAGATCCGCCTTTGAAGGAGAGAATTATTGTGGGTCGCCAATCACTTTTATGAAAAGAGAGAATGTGCCTTTCGAATCCTGTCCGAAGTGTTGAGATTTTTCATTCATTTCCACTTCTCTCCTCGGAGAAACACAGTTTGCAGATTCCACGCTTCTGTTCATATCTTTCGCTTACAGTTGGAGTACAAATTTATTTAAATTTACTTCTCGATGATGAAATAGCGGGTGGTTCTTCTTCTGTGGCACTAATTTTACCTTCACGCTTCACCCAAAACGAACTTAGAACGACTTAGCTAAGAAAACTCAGTAGATACGGCGGAAAAAGAGGAAACCAGAAAAAATAAAAAATAAGATGATGATGAAGAGTGGTAGAGAAGGAAACAAGTTTCTTTGTGTGTCTGTTGGCGATCGGCCTGGGTTCGACGACTAACTACATTTCTAACTCCACGCACTCCAGCCCTCACGCAAAACTGTGAATCACACTAACACTCTTGACCTTCGGTCGGAGTGCGCTCAAAACCATCGACGCGCGGCGTGCCGAGCTTTGTTCCATTCAACGTCGACGCAGAATTGCCGTTGACACTAATACTTTTGATCCGAGACTTGAGTGTCCCGTTCAGTCGTCGACTCTTGAGTATACGTGTGAGGGGCCCTATTGTGTGTAGAATCATGACATACAGGCGCACCTCATCAGATATCGAAAATAAGCAGTTGATAATGAAGAAAAAGGATCAACTGGGCTGGGATGGGCGCTGGGCTTCGAACCCGGCAGACGCCAAAGCCTCCTTTTCCTCCCTGATTCAGCTGTGCACACTCGTACTACGCTGGTGTTTCGGTCGGTGCGTGGTTTATTAAACAACATAGGATTAGACACCCCGTTCGGGCAAATTGCTTCACCCCTTACGAAAATGGCTTGATTAAATCAGGGCGCAGTGCAAAGGCTTCGTCACCAATAAAAACATAAGACAGTTCTCTTCCACCCTCATGTAATGGGCTGGGTTTTGGCTGGTTCAAAGAGATGGTCTTCAATTTGTCGTAGGATTGTGTATTTTCGATCACCCCGCCATTCGATACTCTCCCATTTGTGCCGAAATCACACATAAGGAATTCTTAATTTTCATTTGCTATTGCCAAAAGAACCAAGCTGTGAAATCCTTTGTAATTGAAGAAGAATGAACCGCTGTTTGGTGGAGGGAAGATGCTGACATGCTTTCCGTCTATGGCACCAACGCAATGTGGGAAGTTCCATTGTTCGAACGTTCTTGTGACTTTCAACCAATCGGACTGT